>JAPOND010000099.1:225519-239269 GCA_028829205.1 Ithomia salapia aquinia | reverse complement strand
TTGAGAAAATTTTAAATTTTGATATAGACGTAATTCTTGCAGTGGCAGCAGACGCAATCTGAGCGATGTTGCCACTTATAAATATTAAACGTTGAGCTTTGGACCCTAACAAAAACGTTTATCTGGTCTCCGCGGAAAAACCGCCAGAATTAGCAACAGGGGGTGGATTAAGGCGGACCGCACTTAATCCGTCTCTAAGAAGGCTTTGCTTAAACGAGTTCTAACGAGCTAAAGATAAAACAATTACCAGGGACGTGATTAAGAGATACGGAGGACACTTGTTACGTCTTACGATGATTCTGTCTCGCTGCTCAGGCGGCCTCCGCGCCATTTTAAATGTCTCTTATTTACCCCGTTGCAAAGATCTAAAGTTAAGTCAACCTGATTAATTTCCTTGAAGAGTTGTTAATTGCCTGAATAAATGAAGGAGATTTTTTATTACGCCCAAAAACAAAAGCAAAATAAATTACAACTTTATTCAAATAACATTTTCCAAATATGTAACTTGTATCGTTTAACAAGTTACTCATTAATGCCAAGTAAATCTTGGATAACTTAATCAAATATTTAAATCTCTTTAATTAAGTAAAATGTTAGTACAGTAATTTCAGTTCTTATTTTTTTTAATTTCAAACCACTTCTTAAGAATTTATTATCGGGAATAAAAACGGTATTTAATTTTTACTAACCTGCGCCGTAATTAATCACAGAACTTAAATTGACTTTAGTCACCCATGACGCAAATGTATTCATAAATTATATTAAAGCTCTTTTATACTCTAAGGCAAAAAATAAAGTTTAAATTGAATGTTGCCCGCCTTTGTTCTGGATCATAGTGTATTAAAATTGCATACATACTTCTCTATCTTTTCAGTTGTTTATGAGCAGTTCCCTTTTTTAAGTATTAGAACATGTTCAACGCAATTGGATGTACATTAGAAAATGTTAAATATTCGATGACTATGTATGAGCTGAGCTAGTTTATTTTTTATGAATAAGCGAAGTTGGAATGATAGATAGATAATTCAGTTGTATACGATTACGCACTTCACCCTCATTCAATTTTCGACAAAATCGAATCGGAGCGTGGCGGTTTACAAAGCTAATTATATATTGAACGGATCTTCACGCTTTCTTACGTGCTTTTCGCATTTCCATATAAGTTGAGCTATAAACGAGCCAATCTATTCACGTCTACACATCAGGGGTTCGCATTTGCATATAGAGCAGAAATTTATTAAATCTACAGCCAATATTCCAGCTTTCCGACATTGAACTCTTACTTATTCATTGCGTCTCTGAAATTTTTATTGGATTGTAAAAAGGTATTCAAATTTAACTTCATTTATAGGAAGTACGGGCGCGGTTTAATCAACGATTTTTAAAGGGTCTTTCTTAATTTGTAATGGTTGATTTTATGACTTTCATTGCTATAATATATTTATCTAAATATGGTAAAAATGCTGTTAATAAATATGAAATAGCATTCGATGGTAAAATAATAAAACAAAAAAGTCATAATTAACTTCATGTTCCTTCTCAAATATTGTTTTTATATAACAATAAGGTTAATTTGTTGAATTTATAATAACGTAGCAGAGGGCGAGCCGCAGGCCACGGAAAAGTTGACGGTAGTAATGAAATTGTTTTACGTCAATCGCCACAGGCACAATGGTTGAAACGTTTGAATTAACGAAACCGGAAAAAGCCGGAATTTTTGGAGAAATTGCAAAAGGACATTTAATAGTTAAAAATTTAAGTATATACACTCTAAGCAAACTGCTCACGAGTAATCCCTGAAGCAACGTTTATCTTTGCTAAATTAGATAGTAGCAGTTCCCCTGTGACCCAGTTACCTACGTGTAAGAAGCAAATTGATTTAATAAAACTGAATAAGAAATAATGCTATTTCTTACAAGAAAAACCTTTGTTGTTTCTTTTTAATGCATCATGTACATTTTGTGCCAACATAAAGCTCTCAGGAATGGGTTGAGTGCTGTTGCATTTTAATTAATTCACCTCTGTATCGCGATGCGGTGTTATCAGCAACGCACAGGCGGTCCGGTCAAACAAATACGAACGGCAAATAGAGTAACGATTTTTGACACTTTAATGTTCTTAATTGTATCTTTCGATTTTCAACTAAGACTATAAATGTTGTACTATAAAAGTGTAGAAAAATATTTTAAATTAATATTTTAAAATGTTGTACCTGTGTAATGTAATGATTTATTGTCCACAGGCTCTGGACGGTCAAAACATATATAACGGATGCTGCACACTCCGCATCGACTACTCAAAGATGACCTGCCTCAATGTCAAGTATAACAATGATAAGTCACGCGACTACACTAACCCGACGCTGCCTTCAGGAGATGGAGACGCCCACCAGCTGTTGACCAGTGAGTTGATGCCACTGCGGGCTCGCCTCGCCCTGAACCTCGCATCCAGGATGAGTTAGTCTTATACTATCCCACACCTGGACCTAACTTATTTCTTCGACTCACTCTAGTTTCACCTAGTTTAGTTTTATGGATATTTACTTTCGGTTCTACTAAACGCACGTTGCGGCACAATTAATTCTTGTACAGTATTTATTTAACAAAGACTATTTTTGTAACCCCAATTTAGTTTATTTACTTCAATTTCATATATTTTTGTGCGGTTAATTTTTCCCGCATGTAATAGTTTTTTTTATAACTCGTATAAAACCATTTACTGTACTACATTACCCTTTTGTCTTATTCATAATCAATTCTAAATGTTTCCACAGTGACTAATAACTTATCATAAGTCCCTATTGCACCGTAGAGAGTTGTAATATATGAGGATTACTTTTGTAAAGCCTATTTGTTGTTTTGGTTGTTGTGTAGTATCGCTTTATATTTGGGATTCCCGCAAAAAGAGGACATATGTTAGAGTGGTTTTCGGGTGCAGTTTCTTGTTTCAAATACGAAACCATTAGTTTACTGAGTCCAAATATGACTACAGTCACACGAATATTTGTTACATTAAGTTTTTATATAGGTGGAGGAGTTTTGGCACCGCCGTTCCTGGGCCTTGGATCAGGCTTAGCCTCGCCATATGGTGTGGGTGTAGGAGGAGTGGGACTTCCAGCTTTCGGAGCGCTTACGCTGACTCCAGCATCTCCAGCGCTCCGAGCTCTCGCAGCCCCGCCGCTGCCGCTCGCCACAGTACTACTGGTGTCAAATCTCAATGAAGAGGTACGTATCTATCTAACAATGTAAAAATTCCACGATAATAGTTAATCAAAGGCATTCGTTAAATAGATATCAGAATACCTAAAACCGAATGATATTGTTTGCTTTTTGCATTGTAAAAACAATCCATATTAGATGACTTGTAAATGAGTTAAATACACTCGTAAATATGTTAGGCACAGAGTAGAAGATTTTTTTTATGATCTTTAAATTTGGTAGTTTAATGTTTATTGGCAAATTATGCATTATGCTAACCCAATAGCCGGTAACGTCCTTACAATCATACAATAATATGGGCTCTTAAATCTGCCAAACGACTAATAGATCCAAACTAATACAGTTGGCGTTACAGGCTATTACATTTATATATTCTACTTAAACTCCTTGAAAATAAGTTGCTAATTTATTTATAGATATGAAGTCAGATATCTTTTATGACTATTTATAATACTATCTCTTTCTCTTTCCTATTGTTTTAGATGGTCACGCCTGACGCTCTCTTTACCCTTTTCGGTACGTGTGCACATACATTCCGTATTTTATATTAAAACATTAATATTACTCCTGAGCCCCTGTCTGCCTGAAAGACAAATTGTCAGCTAACATTCTCGACTTCTCTACTGATAACAGCATCCGATGACTTTTTTGTCGAAGCTTCGCTTGTTAACACTATCCATCCTTAATCATTCTTAAATGCTTATTAACTTGACAATTTGTGTTTCAGACACCCTAGATGTAGCTAGGTTAGTGTATCTACCCAGTATTGTGTTTGTTTCATTTATTTACTTCTAGAATGATCAAGACCTAATACCAAACTTTTATTAAAAATTGAATACATTGTTTAACATTAACTACAAGAAATTCAAACATTTTAGAGTATAAAAGTATACCAATAGTAGACAAACATAACTTACAAATTACTGACAGCGTTTCTTGTACTTTAGGGCTGTGAGTAAATATACTTATGTAAAATTACGTGTAAGTAGTGACTTTGCTTCAGACAGTCAAGCAGGATAACTGCTTATACTAAGGCATTAATCGGAAGCTTTATCGTGACCAGTATTAAGCTTAAAGTTGTTTTCTTCTTGTATTATTTTCCATCTGTCCCGTTTCACGTAATTATATTGTATACAGTTAGTTTTACTAAAATAGCCTTTGTATAACCATTGGAGTAAACCTTGTCATAAGTGTAGTAACATAGCTTATTTGGTACCAACTTAGACCGTACCTGGCTGTCTCAACTTTGCTTTTATCGTTAAATTTTTGGATAGAAAAGTTTTATATTTTTATGGTAATACTTAGCCGTAACCCGAATTGTGGTCTTGTGTTACTGTCTAACAAAAGTAAAGTGCTAGTGTAATTTAAAAACATACAATTTTGTCAAAAAGCATAGTTGAGGTTGCTGTTTCGTATGTCGTCATAAATGTAGTTTAAAATTTAGTATTGTTTAGATTTTAACATACTTTTGTAATGTAGGCGTATATGGTGACGTGCAGCGAGTGAAGATCCTCTACAACAAAAAGGATTCAGCTCTTATCCAAATGGCTGAACCTCATCAGGCACATCTAGGTTTGTTATAATTACATTTTTGGAGCAGAATCTTTATTGTGTTATTTTCATAAGCTTACAAATAAAGGTATTGTCAGATATTAACTTGAGTATATTTGTTCTATTGATTTATCAGTAAAAAATATGTGTAATAGATTTTCGAAAGGTCAAAATTTTTTTACATAGTTCTTCATTGGAACTTATATCGCCTGAAATTAGTTTAAAATTAACTTGTGTAACAGGAACGATTTATTTCAATACCATGTAAGCTAAATTAACTACTATTTCACATATTAACATTGTCGATAAAATTAAAGTTTAAATTAAAAAAAAAACAAGAAGTATGTAATATTAGAACATAAAATAACATAATGCTTAATAGTGAATTCTGTTCATCCCCAGCCATGACACACATGGACAAGCTCCGCGTATTCGGCAAGGCCATGCGCGTGATGCTCAGCAAGCACCAGACCGTGCAGCTGCCCAAGGAGGGACAACCTGATGCGGGGCTCACCAGGTAAGAAGTGGTCTTGGATTGTAAAATAAATTATTTGAAGACATTTATGTCTCCTGTCAGAACATATTCGTCTTGCAACAATGCCAAAAATAATAGTTTTATCGAGAATCATTTTTAAAATGGTCGTATGATACGAGTATGTAGTAGGATAATACATTTGCGGGATGATCCAATCGTGTAGATTCTATGAAGGAAACCTTTATTTATAAAAGAAAATCTTTTATATAATATATCTTATCTGAAGAATTTTTCATTTTAATAACAATAAATTTTTGCTCCTGACACCATAAACTAAATTCTGTGTCTAATATTTTTCACAATGGAATACCTCTGAACCGATAACATTTACACCTTTTGTGCGGTTGTATTTATTGGAAGTGTAAAATAAATTTCAAATTTTCCAGGGACTATTCTCAGAGCCCACTACATAGATTCAAGAAGCCCGGGAGCAAGAACTACCAGAACATTTACCCGCCGAGCGCCACCTTACATTTATCTAACATTCCGTAAGTTATTGTCCAATTTTAGAACCAATTTCAGTTTATAGAATGGACCTGTCTAACGTCTATCTTTCTTTCAGAGCCACCGTCTC
Organism: Ithomia salapia aquinia; assembly: GCA_028829205.1. Taxonomy (NCBI): domain Eukaryota; kingdom Metazoa; phylum Arthropoda; class Insecta; order Lepidoptera; family Nymphalidae; genus Ithomia; species Ithomia salapia. The sequence goes on along the minus strand of JAPOND010000099.1, from coordinate 233,391 downwards.
TGAAGACGACATCAAGGAAGCGTTCACCAAACGAGGTTTCACGATCAAGGCGTTTAAATTCTTCCCGTGAGTACTTTTATCACTTTTATTAGGTTTTGAAATGATATATATTGTAGATTACAGTTTAATATCGGACCCTCTATTTTTATATTTGAACATCAAACTATTTAATAACTTTAATATAGAATATCACAAATAAAAATTATTAAAAGTAAGGCAATTCTAAAAATATAAACTGAATATTACAGGAAAGACCGCAAGATGGCGCTCGTTCAGCTCCCTTGTATTGACGATGCAGTGGCGGCACTCATCAAGATGCACAACCACCAGCTCTCCGAGTCCAACCATTTAAGGGTCTCATTCTCCAAGTCAAGTATTTAAACCCAAGATCGAATATCACACAACAGACAATGTCCTCTGGGCGCGACTGCACCTCTCTTGCAAGGCGTGGATAACCTCTGGCCGCGACAGTACTTCTCCCAAATACATGTCCTCTTTTGAGCGCGACTGTATCTTCGAATCAAGTACTCGTGGGCGATGTATTTTGGGTGCGACCGTACCTATAAAATCCACGTGGACAATGTCTCTTGGGCGCGTCTGTACCTCTCACAAATCGGGAATCGCTCGACTGATGATATCTGTATTACGCTTACTCGGATCAGTAGAGGTTAAGTGCAACTTCATTAGTCTAATAATAAGGTTCTGGCAGCTAGATTTTTTTTTGTTACGCCTGGAATTTGTGTGATATTCATTCCGTTTATTCGATATATTTTTATAACGTTTCCAGTGATGTTCGGTTTTCTGATAGCAATTAGATTGCGCTAGAATTATTTACACATTGGCACTATCTCGCGATGTCAGACATTGCCGTCGTTTTATGGGTATCGTGACAGCTTATTTACGATAGTATTATATTATATATCACTAGCACATTGTTATACGTATTTTCTTTATCACTTATAATTTGCAGTTATTATTATAAGATTATATTTTATAAATATATTTTATTCTCTATTTTAATCAGCACAATGTATTATGGCATTTTGATAATAATTATAGTTTTGTACGCATACACATTATCTAGATACAAATGAAATGCTATGTTCTAGAAATGTGTATGTGTGTGCAATATTAGTTGTAGAGAGGATTTAGTAATTTAAGTGATATTAGTCTTCTTTATCGGTCTGCATACTTCCATGATTGTTTCCTGTTTACTGTTGTTTCTCATAGTTAGTGTAATCACGACTATTTTATATCTATACGTTATGTTCGTGACATAGTAGTGACATGATGCATTTATTTTGATGTTAATTTATAATAATGGTAGCTACAACACATAAATGCTCGTGCATTCACTAATTAAGTAATTATAGATTATTTATTCCTCGAACACGCATATAGTGTGGACAATGCTAATGAGTTAAGATTATCAGTAGCTAACTGAGATGCAGTTGGTTACCAAGTATCCGGTCGTGTTCACTTTAACACATTATTTAAGTTAACACCCTGTATATAACTAAAGTCGAACGAGAAGTTCCTCGTGTTTCACTGCACTCGATTGGTTTTCACACATCTTTGCCTTCTTAAATTAAATAATGCGTCTAGTCCAATGCGAAAGAGATTAAGTCGAATAAGTGAATTAATAGAAATTCTCTCAAAAACTGGTTAACATTAGATATTATTTATTTATAATGCATTGGTGCGTCCGATGGAACCGGGTGGATTTGTTCAGTTCGTCCGTGCTGTAGGCAAAGCATGCGAAAAGCACACCCTCTATATGACGCAGTGGAGTTAATGTTAGGTCAGAAATATAACATATCTTGTCTAAGTTATTAAACAGTCCATTCTCAAGACGGTGTCTGAGAGACGTCGGCGTAACCTTCAGTCACAAAGTGTTTGATTTAAGCTAACTAAGCGATCATTGAAAATTATTTACACTATTATAAATTGTATTATATACATCAAGTACCGTTAAAATAAAAAATAGAGCTTAGTAAGATGGTTAAACTAAAAAAAAATTAGATTGTCATTACGGTGTAAGATTTAATAGAGAAATTTGATCATATAAATTATTGTATTAATCAGTACCTACCTACTATAAGAACGTGTAAGTAGTTTGGTTTAAATAATGTTAGGCGACCAGGGTGTGGTGATATTTTGCACGTTTTTGAGATGTTTTTCTATATGGTACAGAAAACTGTGCCTGAATATTGAAATGATATGAACGTGGTGGCGGTCTCGAGATGGTATCGGTAGTAGTAATTGAATTATATTATGTATTTATTAAAACAAAATCACAAAAAAGAGATTACATATCTGTACTCAGCGTGGAACGCTACATACATTCGAAGTTGATTTCAACTTCAACGCTTGTGCTCAAACCGTAGAAGTGCGATAATGTGTGTAGCGTTTTGTGGCCTAAACTTTCTCAGTAATATTGGTATCGACTAATAGATAATTATAGGGATTTATGTGTTTAGAGAAGTATTTTAAATATTTAGGATAATAACGTAATATAATTAAAAATCAGTGTTTAGAATGAGATGCCAAATTTAAAGTCAATACACATTATTTTAGGTAAAACGTAATGGAATTAATCTTAACATTTATTGAAAAGTTGATGAAAATGTTACAGTTAAATTATATTTGAGAGTTTTATTAAGCGCAATATATGCAATTTTATTCATCGTAAGTAACATTGTTTCAATTTGTTAGTTAAAGTTATGCGTTGATGAAAGATATGAAGTTGTGTTTCTTATTAATCGATTCGGTATCGTAATCGTTGCGTGTTACTTTACTTGCTGTATTGTCTGTTACATCACATATCTGTTCATATCGCCTTTACGATTGTGTATGCTTCTTCACCCTTCCCCTACATTGGTATGAAGTCGTTTCATATCAAATGAGTATAACGCTTACATATCAGTAAATAGAAATTTGGCTAAGGTATAAATTGTATCCTTACAGCTGTTGCTTTATTCTTTTCGTCTGTTTAATGTTATTTTATTTCTCAATGTGATTTTAAAGTGTCGTCGAATCTTGTATTTTCTTATTTTAGCATTAAGCCTTTGTGTGTTTAATTTCATTCTTATTTTTAATTTCATTATTAAACTTTTATTATCATTGATACTTTTTTTTTCTTTATTTTCCTTATTTTTCCCACCTGCGTTTTCCAAATCAAATATACAATCTATCGTTTTTATTCATATTAATCAATATCTTTCTATACTAAAATAGTGGAACTATTTGTAAATAAAACTTGTAAACTTAAATGGGAACAATATAATGAAATTATGTACGATTGTACACCATCTGTAATCTAGACATATTCTTATCTACAGGACTGTACTATAACTTGAACGTTTCAATACGTCTTTCCTCTTCGCGTCTTGCGTATAGCGAAGTCTGAAGCAAGAATTTAGGCGAATACAGGTTGTTAAGGCGAATGTGAAAGGAGTGGGGGACTCTAAATGCCAATGATATATGTAAAGTTATCAAGTGGGATACTTCGCACAGGGTAAAATGTATTTACTCCCAATCCCTAGGTCTGTCCGTGCCACGTCCCTTGTTCCTGTTGAAAGAACTGAAGCATACCTTATTGAAACGTTGTTCTAGAAATGTATAACTGCCAATTAATAGGATACGTTGCTGCAACTTTTAAAGTAGATAATATTAAATGAAAATATTGTTTAGTAAAATTAATGAGCACCTATGAAGTGGCAGTTATCCTGTTATGAATTTCGGGTGTAATTGTAAATACACGACCTTATAAATAATTAAATAAAATTATAGAACTATTGCAGATTAACATAATCATTACTTTAAGATTCTAGATAAATATCCTATTCTAATTTCGGTAGTCGCTCTAGTGAATAACCTTTACCTGCCTACAGAGAGGATCTCTTCGTAGTTACTTCGTATGTACCCGACTTAGTTAAATTTTTAGCGACCATTTGTTGATTTATTGAAATATAATGGTGTGCAAATTAAAGGGTTGTGTGTAAAATAAACATAGTTTAATAGATTTAAATCGTTCCAATAAACGATATTATGTCTTGTTTGGACACATCAGTCTTATTTGTCATGTATCTTTCCAATTAAACGTCAACAAGTTAGACTTATGATCAGTAATTTAAAACATCATGCCAAAGACCAATCGTTTTGGAATAATATAACAGGGATATAAGAAATAAATATATTTTAATTTTTCCCTTAAAATAAATAGAAGATCAAACAAATCTTTTGACCTAGCTTTAACAAGCATGTAAACCAGATGTACTATGAAGATTGTTTTATGTATAATAATTTTATATCAATAATGGTAACTAAAACTGTCAGTTTATGTGAAATATATACACTATTTTAACGTCTAAGTGACTACACTATTAAACTCTAGATTTATTCTTTGTCATTTTATAATAAAATATAGTTGAAAATGTTTCTTTATTTTATTTACCATGAATCTACCCAACATCCAGCCCTGATAATCGATCCTATACATACCATAAGTTAACATAGATACATACTCACTTTTTACATATTAAACTTAGACTATACATTCTACATACACATAAAACTAATATTAGTGTTTTGTTCAGATGATTTATCTTATATCCATTTTTAGTAATTCGATTATCATGAGGGTCAAGAATGACCTACATTATTTGCAATTCCTTTCCAACGTGATCACCCCTCTCGAGTCCCGCTACCATTCTCCATAATTACACAGAACCCTTATCCATGTGAAGGTTGTTCAGTAGGGTTGCTGGATGCAAATAAATCATAAATTTGTATATTTTCTGTATTAAAATCTATATTAATACTCATTCTTATTTTATCATATTACTCTACAAGTTATAACAAACTAGAAAGCTGCACTTTTTAGTGACATACCTACATACTCCGTTTTTATTTGTTCATTTATTATATTTTCCACTTTGAAATAATACCAGAGATTATTTACGTACAATGGAAGTTTCAAAAAGATTTATTTTTATACTAGGTACCTATACTAATCAAAATAAGGCCTTCTTTAATGACAGACCCCAACATAAAATTAAAGCTACGAGAATTCCAAACGCGCCCTGGTCTTAGAAGAATCGGAAGCAGCACTCGATTTCGAGTATAACGCTAGCGACAAACACAACCCCCCTCGCTATATTTGAGGAAGTAGCGGCATCCCGATCCCTAGTGCTACCACAAGTAGTAGCTTGTAAGGAAACGGTATGAGGCAGTCAGTTGATTAAACAAGAGTAGGTAAATAAAAACGTCAAACGAAAAGGTTACTAGTTAATTCTTAAAATAAAATAAATTAAATTAACACAATATCGTATCAATATCTGATGCATTACCCCATAAAAGTATGGCGTATGACATGATGTCTGTCAACCAGATTATTCTTTGGCCCAATTACAAAACATCTTAAGTATCACTTATGGATATATAACTGCTTGTAAATTGTTTTATATTTATATGCATGGTGCTTAAGGGACAGGGAGGGAGAGAGAATCGGCTAGCCGTCACCCTTATCCATGGTACGGAATTTACTGTGTTTTGTTCTAAGAGAGGACGGCATTACTACGGTGGAGCTAAATAAGCTAAAGTTTGGTACTGGCAATCTAAATATTTTTTACCCTGAGTGTTGTCTTATGTATTTCTGCGAACTGTTTAATGCATATTAAAACAAATATTAGACACTAACATACATTTAAATTATTTCAATTCAATCATTGTTACTTACTTTTCACTTGTGAATAATATAGGAATGTTGAATGAGTATTTATATTGCAAAACACAAACATTCTAATTGAATTCTACTAAATGGTCATTTAATATTTCATGTATTGAACTATGTGTTGTTGTGTATTTTTAATTTGAAAAGCAATGTTTCCACCATTATTTTGTCAAAGTTTTTATTGTGTCTTCTTCGGGGTCACCATAGATGTTCGTCTATACTCTATAGCAATGAGCAAATAACAATCTCCATTTAACGCTGTAAGTTGTAACTTGTAACACTGATTGTCATTTACGTCAATGTCACTGTCTACTGACTGACGTAAAAATTAGAATTTTGAATAAAGATATTTCTCTAAAAATATAATCTAATTAATATGTATAAGTATTTATAAAATTAAAACAAAGATGTTCAGGGCACTAAATCGTAAGCTTATGCTTGGTACTGTTGTGAGACTCACTCCCACTGTAATAATACCAATTTTTCGTCAAAGAAATGAAAACGACGAAAATCTGCTAAATGATCCCCATAATCCAGGACCACAAACAGGATGGGATAGGTTACGAGCTATGTATTTGAGAAAGTATGATTAATTTTATATATAAAATAATTAAGCATTGAGTTAAAATAACCTACAAACCTTAGCTGAAAGTAGGTTTCACAAAATAATTATTGGTATAATAGAATAAATATAAGTCAAAATTATTGTTTCAGTGAATTTGATGAAGTGTCTGTAGAAATGAACAATGTAGTTCAAGCAACTCTCTGTGGTTTTTTCTTTGGGGCATGCTTAGGTGGTTTTGCTAAGTCCAGAGATGCATATTTAAATTTTATGGAAACTAATCAAGCAACTATTTTTAAGTCAACATTTGAAGCTAAAGTAAGACTTGCAATATCATTTAAAAAAAAACATTTAAAATCTTATCTCACTTGCTTTATTTATTGTTAGTTATGTATTTTAGAAAAAACTGCAAGACTCTGTAACTATAGCATTTGCAAAAGGAGCATATCATTGGGGGTGGAGACTTAGCATCTTTACTGGAATATTTAGGTAAACTTTATTTATTTCTTTCACTATTTCATACAAAACTAAAAACATTGATCTATTTTGGAAAACTTATTAAAATAATCAATTTGAATAGAAGATCATGACACATTGTTTATTTTCAGTTTAATTATAACTACTATATCAGTGTACCGTGATCAGAGTATACTATCTGACTACATTATTGCTGGTACATTCACTGGAGCAATATATAAAGCCAATTTGGGCCCCGCAGCTATGTTAGTGGGAGCAATGCTTGGTAACAACAAATATTTAATTATTATAAAATTTTAATATAAAATAAAATCTTGTATACTAGAAAATGATATACTTTTCTCTATAATGATTTAAGGTCTTATGTTTTAAGGTGGTGTACTGAGTACTATTGGTGGAGTGCTTGTTTTAAGTGTTTTAAAAGTGACTGGTAAATCAATGGATGATATTAGAACCACAATGTATAAAATCCGGGAAGCTAGGTAATATAATAATTACTAATTACTTCGCTGACAGTAATTATGGATGTGATGAATCCAATAAAATTTTGACCCCTGTTACTAATTACCACTATAAATTCCTATTTTAGAAAAGAACAAATGGATGAAGCCATGGAAAAAACTGCAAATGAAAAACACGACAATCTTACTCTTCATCATGATAGTATTGTGAAGGAAAAAGGAATTCAGAAAGTTGAGGAATTGTTATAAAACTTGATTTATATTGTGTAAATATGAAAGAATAGAAGCTAATCTTATTATAAGGTTAACATAGGAATGTTAATAAAAGGTGACACTAAATATCAAAATTATTTATTACTACAGAATAAAGAATTTAAGATTAAATACAAAAATATAATCAAATATACAACTTTCAAAATTTTTTTGTGCATATAAAATATTAATCCAATTATACATTTGAATTAAACATTAAAAATTATAATTCTAATATAATATAAATAAACTAAATCGTTTTTTTATAGAAGTAATTAGAATTTGATTGGCAAGATATAAATTTAAAAAGTACCTAGGACCAAATAGCAGTATCAGCTACTGAAACCCTTACAAATAAATATAAATTGGTTATGCCTATGATGTTC
>JAPOND010000097.1:43281-53816 GCA_028829205.1 Ithomia salapia aquinia | reverse complement strand
CCACGGACACGTCGCCCGTGCTCTTTAACATTTTATATATGTTTTATCAGGTGTAAAACATTTTATTTGAGACATTTATGTGCTTACAGAGAGGATTTTGTTAGTATGGATCTTAAAATCTATGTTAGTAGTGAGCCCTTTTGCAAAGATATTTATATTATAAAATTTTTACGTTTAATATTAGATTTAACAAAATTATGATATGTAATAGTTATTTTTTTTAAATTTCAAATATTTCTCCAGTAATTTTATGAAAGTACTTTATAATTTATGTTTTATTTATGTGTATAAAATAATCAATTTGTTAAACAATGTTAATTACAATGACTATATTCCTGTATTTATAAATAATAATAACTCTGGTATGTATGTCAAAAGTATTATGTGTAGGTGTAAAGTTGTATGTTTGTAGTTAATCGTATTAACTATTGCTAAGTTCTGTTTAACTTAGTAACATCAGATAGAATTAATAATAATACCTATTTATCATGAGTATGTTTTTTGACACAGTATTTGTAAATTAGTAAACTGATTTAATATATATCTGCATTCTGCATGTAACGTAAATAATCTGTTTTTCTTTTAAAAGTTTTATTTATTATTCATATCACGGATTATTTTCTAATTTGACGTGATGGCAAATGATAGTTCACAATCTGAGTCAACTTATAATGTACTGCTGCTTAATTTTATTACTACAAGAAACCTCAAAATAATTATTTCATTTAAAAATAGGCTTTATAGATTGTAATAAATGTTATGATAATTATCGAAATATTGCTGCTTTATTTATACTTATATAGATATGATTCAACTACATGATAAAAATATTTATTTAGGTAAAAAATATTTTAATATTCTGAAGAAAATACATTATCTCTGTTCTTAACAATTTTAATCTCCAGTAGGTTTTAGGAACGGATATAATTTCAAAATTAATATGTTCATTTATTTAATTCTTTATGACAAAAGCCTTAAAAGGTAATAAAATGATACTGCCTGACTACTTTTGTACTAAGCTCTTTAGCAGCACTTGGTGCAGGTCTTGGTTCTGGTTCCAAGTTTAGTATCTTCGAGCCTAACTAAGGCGATCTTAGGTTTAAACTGTTCTAAAGATCTGTATTCTGGAATAAAATGGGCCAAAATTACAATAGATTTTTTTTTGCATTTCAATATCGACAAACATGTTACTTACTATTTATACCTACTTCCATGGCTTACAAGTATCGGGTGTTTTCCAAATTATTTTTTGCAAATGCGGCAGAATTTACATTAAGCATAATTAATCATATGAAAAAATATTCATATTTCAGACCTATATGTGCTGTATTATATAATTATATATATTCTCTCTCCGTTCCGTAAATTATTGGGAAATCAACTTGGCTATGAATGTATAACTATGAACATAATTGTGTCACTCAAATTTGATTTACTCTTCTCCTACGTATAATATTTAGCAATGTAGTAAAATATTTACTTATCAAATACCAAGATATAAGATAAGCGGGCGTCTGAACGCTACACTTCAAAATACAAGTTTGTTTCCTTAAAATAAATGCAGAAAATCTTATGTTTAGGCGTGTTGGTGTTATATTTCTGTGATGTGTATTAAAATTTAATATTGTACTATGGGTTGCTGTGACGACTGCTGTGTTCCAGCGAAAGAATCAAGTAAGTTCACAGCGAATTCTACATTCGGCTGTCATATTAAACCTATTAGCTCTACTTTCGCCTTCTGTTATTGCTTATCATTGTAAATTTGTAACACTTTTAGCGTTATTTAGGTTATGAAAACTAGCAGCATATACCTAATATTTGCAGTATTTTACTTATAATCGTTATCTTCTTACAAATGTCTAATATCAAGAAAGTAAATATTAAATTGTCGTATTAAAAATAGGATCTTAACAAAGATAAGAACCGTCATATAAGTTATTTTATTTGTAACCAACGACTGACAGACAGACTGAGTCTCTAAACTGGTGTATCTAAAAATTAACCAATTAGTTTTTAGATTTAGATTAAAATTAACCAATCCATCTAGAGATTAACCATTATTAACCTGAGTGCCAGAGTGTGAAGTATTTTCATGAGTAAATAATTGTTCAAAAGCCGTCTTTAAAAGACTCCAAAAAACTAATTGTAATTGGAGTGTATTGTTAATTATCTTATCATGCTCTCTAAATATTCTTGATGGGAAATCCCATATTACCTATTAGCATTGTTTATTGTTTTTATTGCGAAATATCGGAAAATAGGCAATAAAATGATAAATAATTATCGTAACCCATCAAAAATAATAACATAGTTAATTTTTTTATAATATTTACAATTAGCAGTGGCGACTTCGCTTACGCACGCACATATTTTTTACTGGATGCGTGCAACTTAATAGACAATCGGTATATTCAACGCACAAAAACTTCTTCTCCATAGATTTATTATATTTTACTTAGTACGTGATTGGCATAATCTGACATGACTTCTTTATTTGCTAACCAATTTTAATAAAATAAATAGTAAATGTTAAATGAAGCTTATCATAATATATTACTGAAAACCGCATCCAAATCGGTTAAACCGTTTCTAAGAAAAGCGTGCAAAAACATACAGACAAAAAGAAATACCATTGTTTAAAGTTCTCTCGCGTATATAAAGACCCCTCTTTACGATTTTTTTATATTACAGTTACAATTTTGTTATTAGTGTAGTAGTAGGTTTAAAAGGAGGTCTTAGAAACTTTACTGTATCTACATTAATTTACACATATATAAAGTAGAAAATGCTCTGTCCATACTGTTTCAAATCCACGTTTCATCGGTATATGCTATCGTGGGTGCAGATCGTAGACGTCATTTCAATCAGTCGAGAGCTATGCCGTATCACTACTGCAACTTGCTAGCATATTTATAAAACGGCCTTTGTATGTGCTACAAATTACAGATAATTGAAGATAATTTGTACCTATTTAGTTTATTTTCTTATGCCGCGTTGTCTAAAGTTCTAACATAGTTATAACATGTAGATAGATATATATCTCATTGAAAGATCTACAATAACGAAATCATTACAATAATTATCTTAATATGTATGATGATTGTTATTCAGGTTAAGCCAACGAAGAAAACTATTAGTATGTTTAAATAGACTAACTTTGAAAATGACCTATGATTCATGTTCTTTATGTAGGTACTAATGTGTATTAATAACGTCTGTATGGACCATGCAAGGACGTTTCATTTTCGAATCCCTATAGTTAAAAATCCTGATCGAACTCAGAAAAATGCATTTCTGCCCTTGCATATTTTGTAAAAAAAAACTTGTTTGACTGAATTTTTAAATAACCCTTCTCAAAACATGGACCATCAAATTCAAAAAATTAAATACATTTTGGCTTCAAGAAATTAGTGCTAATTTATTAGAAAAAAAAAATACAAACTTTCAGTGCGTAATACTTTCTACTTCTCCGACCTACTTTTGTTTGTTATATTATTTTTGTACTATTTTTCAGGAGAGCCTATTCGATACGATCCTAACTTCAACGGTCCAACCCACAACCGCTCCTGTACGGATATCATATGGCTGGTTATCTTCATCCTCTTTCTTGGAGGTTGGGGATACGTCGGTTATTACGGTTAGTATTTTCAAGCCATTATGTCTAATTTAACCTTTTTCGCGAAATTATTATAAAACCATGAATATTATTTAGGTATGACCCGAGGCAGCGTGGAGAAACTTTTGGCGCCTATAGATTCGAGAGGACGCCGTTGTGGTGTGGATTCCGGCCTAGAAGACAAGAAGTATCTTGTATTTTTTAATATTGCGAATTGTCTTAAGCCAGGCTCTGCTATAACTGGATGTCCAACACCACAAGTCAGTACATCATACAAATAATAAAACTAATATATATTTTGTATTTATTACGTCATTACGGAAAATAATAATATTTTTTTAGCAAATGAATTTGATATTTAGGTTAATTATAATTAGTTAAGTTTTGTATAAGGAAATACTTACCAGAAAAAGGATTTTGCAAATTATTATGCTAATTTGGATTTTCTGAGAGGAAAAAAAACAAATTCTTATGAAAAAGTAGTTTTAAAACAAGGATGTATTTTTTTAGTTATTTATTGTTAAATTAGGTTGAATATTTTTAAAATTATAAATATATTTTATCCTCTTATTTTTTTTGACAACAAGTTTTTTTTCTAAAACCGATGGACGTGTTTGGTTATATGTTGATTAGGTTTCTTACACAGCCATAGAATCGTATCTCGACTAAGACTAACTGTAACAAAGTTAACGTCTAAGTTAAACGTAGTTTATTACGACAATCACGATCAGTATCAAAGCATTCAGTATGGAAAATTTAATAACTTTGGCGACCTTTCAGTACTTAAATACCTATTTTAGAGGTAGAGAAAAAAATATCGAAATATTTAGTATCTCCTTATATAGATACAAAGAAATCCTAAACTAATAGTACAAATCACTCGTATATATTAAGGCAGAAATAAATTTTATCATTGGTTCTATTGCTATCTACTAAAATATATATTTTATAGTGGATTTTGAATATATTTTTATGAACAGTATTGTTTTTACAGGTATGTGTAACCAAATGCCCGGATAGAACAGTTATATTTAATATAGATGAAAACCCGGCCTCATTGGAACAATTAAGACAGGATTTGGTTTGCACAGACGACATTAACACACAGACCTTGACTGTACAAGACGCCATTAAATATATGAAAGAAGAAAAATGCGCCAGTTACATCTTGCAAAGTCGACCAGGTACATTTCATCATTATTAGTGTATATTTCTGTTTGTAACATCAACAAAATTAGTAAAGTGATTTGTGGTATTGAGACATTTGGCATGATAATCTTAAGTCAAAGATAATTGTGCCGCTTCGTCTAACTGAATGCAAAACAGCCGTGATATCGCGCCTCAGTGTTGTTCCGTTGCGTCGGCGACCCCACGTCTCTGGCCTGCGACACGACCAGGACTTGGCTTAAAGACGTTGGGACTTGTGACGGCAAGGAGGTAACACGGAAGTCGATGGATGACTTCGTGAATGCCTTCGATTCATACGTGGGCTGGGCTACTACCAATTTCATCACGATTTTCACGAGGAATGAAACCGATGCCAAAATTGTAGGTAGCAACGGCATGACGCTGGCTGCTGCACGTACAGCACTCATTCGCATATGCATCCGATGACTAATTAATATATCTTCTATCTTTAGCTATTATTTTAACATCTCCAACTTGCACGAGCCTTTAATTTACGATCGAATCGTTAATGTTTGTTTTAATCTTATCCTATTAAAGTATGCTGTTTCTTCTTTAACTAACACATTTAACAGTTAAATGTAGTGGTAATAAAGCCAACGCATTGTAAATTAACTAAGGCATGCCTTCGAAACAGTGTTGGGGCGCTGCTTTGTAAACGTCACCGCAGCTGTCGATGTCATAGCAGAAATTTCTCACCTTAACTTGGAGGAAGGGCAGGTGACCGAACAATTCTCCAAGTTGCTTAAACTTAATCAGGTAGTGTACAGCTCGCAACTAGATTCCATATTAGAATATTAGTAATTACATAGTAGTCCTGTAATTAAGCACTTTCTTCATCACAATCATTCATGCATGTTATATGTTAGTTAATGTTCATTGTATATAGCAATACTTAATGTTACCTGAAACTTCTCTCCTTTATTATGTAATCATACAATGTGTGTATATAAAAGATATCAAATAACTCATAATTACAATTTACGACTCCAGACTAAAGACGTTTGAAATTAATGTCTTTTAAATTTTGATGACAAAAGTTCTATATATAATTTCACACAAAATTGTTAATAAAATTACAATAAATTACATCCCTCACGAGGTGAAAAACTAGAACATTCCCTAAATCTGTGCATAATCCGAAGTAAATGGTAACAAAAGAACATGATAGTCTCATACAGTTTAATCACGATTATCTTTTGACTGGGGCAGCTGTCGTCTCAGATAGTGCAGGACTTGCAGCAGTCGCGCTGGTACATGGCGGGCGCGCTAGGCGGCGTCGTTGTGCTGTGTTTCATATACATTCTACTGCTGCGGTGGGTCGTTGGGCCAGTTGTCTGGGTCTCCATTACTGGCCTGTTAGTCCTCATTGCGTTCGGTGAGTATTGTCGGTTGGTACGATTCTGTACCTGATTGTTGCATATAACAAGTCGAATGTTTTTCAGCTATGTACTTGTGTTACAACAACTACGTGTATTATAAAGAAAATGTGCTCTTACATCAAGAGTCGAATTTAAAGGGAATCGCGCAGTCCATTTTCGTCAAACACCAGACGTGGCTCGGACTCCTCATTGTTCTGGGGATTATTTTTGTGATTTTACTGCTTGTTATAATTTTCCTTCGAAAACGAATTACAATTGCTGTAGCAATCATTTGTGAGGGAAGCAAGTAAGCATTTATTTATTTATTTATTTGCTAAAGCAATATAATAAGTAAATTAATATTATATTAAAATTTTATAATAAAATGTTGAATTCACGTTATCTGATAGATGGAAAAACTTATGAATGAAAAGGGTTAAAGTTAAAGCTTAAGTTGTGAATAAAATATAGTTAGGGCTATCATAACATATACAAGTAATTAGATTTTTTTATATTCCTATTTCAGAGCAGTAAGTGCTAATAAGACGACAATATTGTTCCCAATATTCCCGTGGATATTCCAGTGCGCCATAATTGGTTACGGCGTTTTAGTTCTTATGTATTTGTTGTCTATCGGCGACTCGGCATTCCAAGTTGTAAACAAGGCAATCGATACGAACTGTGACTGCGGCGGTACTTACACTAAGGTATTTATAACCAGCTTATGTAATTTGAAGCCTAGGACACTAATACAAGTGTCCTAGTATATAATATCTACAGAATTCCTTTAATATTTATATTATTCAATTATAAATATATATTGACCCGGCTATGGTCACGTAAAGCCAAAGAACCCGTGAAGTAAGAGTCCCTGTGGGAAACTAAACCTTTGGGAGGTTTGAAACTAGTCGGCCAAAATTCTGATTATTTTCGTAAACATAGCCGGGTGAATATATTTAATAATCATAATGGTTCATGAAAGTTAACAAAAATATTTACATTTTGTATAACGATTCTGCAGATAGGCTGCTATCTGAAATGTTTTGGTTGTTTCGAATGCATTGTCTCAAATATTAAATTTTCACTACAATAAAGAGCTCAGGAAATGATAATATTTTTAAAAAGGAACAATAATAATCACGATAAAGTATTCAATAACATTTTATTGCATCATATATTCAAAGCCGTTTAAACCCAGATAGGGATCAGACTCAGAACTTTAACATTGCCAATATTAATTTGAAAGCTTGTTAAATAACCTCGTTATTAACTTCAAAGGACGGTGAAGTGTGCGATCCCACGAAATTCTCAGCCCAATGCCGAGATATATTGTCTCTCCGAGCGTGCGCCAACGCGACCTGCCACTACACCGGCGTCAACAGCCCCTCGCACGTAGTCTACTTGCATCGTGAGTGTGTCCAACCGCATCCTCGATTCCTTTCCATTCCATTAAAACACCAATACCAGCTGTATTGATTTACTAGTAGTCATCGTTATTGATTAAATGGTGTTTTTTTTTTTAAACCTTATTTTTTTTCTACTCATAACCCAAAAGGTACAGCCAAAATTTTTTGTAATATTTTTTTTTCAGTTGTTAATGCATTAGGCTTTTTCTGGGCAATGTTTTTCATCAGCGGTGTCGTGGACATGACGCTAGCGAATACATTCTCTACGTGGTACTGGACCTTCCGTAAAAAAGACCTTCCCTTCTTCACTCTCACGTCGGCAATTTGTACAACACTTCGGTGAGCATTTCTGATAAATATTAATTGACTGTTATAATTCATTAGTTTTAACAATTAAATTGGATGGCAATGTTTGTAGATATCATTTAGGAACAGTGGCTTTCGGTGCACTCATAATTGCTATCGTCCGTGTCATCAGAGTTGTTTTGGAGTATATAGACCATAAAGTGAAGAAATTTGACAATGCATTTACACGAGCTATATTGTGTTGCTGTCGATGCTTTTTCTGGTGTCTAGAGAGCTTTTTGAAGTTTATTAATAAGAATGCCTATATCATGTGCGCTATTCACGGAACTAACTTCTGCAAGAGCGCCAGCAACGCGTTCTCATTGCTCATGAGGAATGTGGTTCGACTTGTGGTTTTGGATAAGGTATTTTATTTGCACATTTAATACTTATACCTATTAAATATTTAAAAAAAAATCACATATGTTCTTAATTACCTACTAATTATTTAGTTGTCTAAGTATAATAGGTACATGGTAGTTATTACCTTTTTTAAAAGTTAAGTAGTTGAACTGAGAAGAATTCTTAAAAATGCCTATAGATCCGATCAAAATGTCTGCAAAATCAAACCATTCCAACGTAATCGTTTTCCCAGATAACAAATTCCAAATATCCGGCCATAAAGATATAAAGATCCGGCCTGGCGCGGATACAGGATTTGATCAATTTTTTAAACTTATACCTGTGTTAAGTATAATTACTTAATATCTAGTATTTTCTTAGATTTTTACGAGTGCTACACATTGAATTAAAAATATGTTTACGAATTAAACTTGTTTTAAATTAATTATTCTGTCCTGTATCCGCGGCTAGATCCGGTCCGTTGTCGACTAAACAAAATCCGGTAACCGTTCTTTCAATATCATTTCAGGTGACGGACTGGATATTCTTCCTATCCAAGCTGACGATGTCAGTGGGAGTGGGGTTCGCGGTGTACTACTTGCTGGAGTCGGGCTTGGTGTATGAGACGGGCGGGGTGCGGCTCCACTACCACCACATGCCGGCCATCGTCCTCGCCCTGGCCACATACCTCGTCTGTACCGTCTTCTTTAAGGTGTACTCCGTGGCTGTGGATACCTTGTTTCTATGTTTCCGTAAGTACCTCTTTATATGGAGCCGAGATCCTACACGTTTTTTGTTTTCATAAAATAAAGTTATTTAAATTCTTCTATTTTCAGTTGAGGATTGCGAAAGAAACGACGGATCTCCAGATAAACCGTATTTTATGTCCAAAGATCTTATGAAAATTCTTAATAAGAGAAACAAAAAGGTGCAGTAAATTGCTTGCCAAGTTAAAATTATATCAATTAAAGTGTTGTGAATGATTATTAATTAAGAACTTTTTGAAATTTCTTATTTATATTTGAGATAACTTTTATCGATTCCTATACATTATTGTATTGTATTTTATTACTGGGAGTCATCATGCAAATGACGTCGCGGGTAAGAACTAGTTCATAAGATGTTTTTTACGATTTAATTTTATAAGATTTTATAATAATGCGAGTGATATGAATGTTACCTAAACTTATTAATAATCGAGTGACAAATTAAATAATGTATCTTTTTTTATAAATACAGTAATCATAATATAAAATTATTACAATAAAAACTGAGGTTTTATTTTTCCTTATCTACTTAATATTTATAATTTAATTATTGTTATTAAAAAACAACAATATATTGTGTACAGGATTCTAATATTTTACTATTTATAAAACTTTAATAATAAATATCCTACTTTAATTGTAATATCAATTTCAAAAAATGATTTTTATTTTGATATTTTTTCATAACTACTACTGGATTATCTATAGCCTTATAAGAAATTGAAATGTTATAATTAAAAACAGTTACTTCATGTATTTTACTAAGTCACCCATTCTTTATGAATAAATTACACACCTCTGAATTTAAGGCACCTAGATTGTTAAAATAAAAATTATATTTTTAGGACTTTATATCAAACTCATTTAATCTAAAAACTTAATAATTATCAATATGAAAAAATATTTTGTTTATCCTTCCATATTATTAAGCATATGCTGAGTCAAGAATGCCACATCCAGCATGGCTTCAGGGTCCAGGAGTTCCTTTACAGTGTCATATTTTAAACTTTGTTCAAATGCAAACATAATACTGGTGTCATCAAGCATCATCTTGGAAGCAACTAGTGCTGCTATACAATTCTTCACCCGCGCTATTATTTCTCTATCTGATCGATTAATTGCCTGAAATAATAAAAGGCACATACATACACATAATAATAAAAAATACATATTGTATGTATAGACTAACAAATTTAATTAATATATGGTTATTGCTCTTTAAGCTTCAATCCAATTTATCAACTTATTTTAATTACCAAATAAGAAATTAAATAATTAAACTTACTTGCAACTCATAGTTTTCTATTTCATCCTGATTCTCCTCCACAATAATGTCCTGCTTGTGAGGACTGATCCATATGAAGCCGTTGTTACCTAATATTATTGATATACCACACGGCAAATTGTGGAAGTGATTTTTTCTTCGTTTAATTAAAGATGGAAATACCTTTACTAACACTCCTTGTGATAACTGTAACATGAAATTGGGATTTATGATATAAAGATCATTACA
>JAPOND010000094.1:54956-65679 GCA_028829205.1 Ithomia salapia aquinia | reverse complement strand
TTCAAATATATTTTAATAAACGACCAAACCCAGAAATACAGACATATATGCTCATCACATACATGCCTGTTCCTGCCGGGGATCGAACCCGAGCCCCATTGCGCAGCGATACGTTAGGCGTGTTCGCTAACCTCTCGACCAACGGGGCGGTAGAAACGGCTCTACAACTTTTTTATATTTTACTTACGTGAATGACATAGGTTGTCATAACTAACTTATTTATTGATACATACAAATCAGTTAAGCTATTTCTAAGATTATAAGATTAGCGTGCACAAACATACAGATATACAAACAAAATAATAAAACATTGTTTTGGATTCTCTTACATAAAGGCGCTATTATAAATATTTAAATAAAATTTGCCATTCATTACTTGCAAAATATTTAGATGCTGGAAATAAAATGAATTAGTGCAAAATGAATGAGTGCATATTAAGAAACTGAATTATAAAATATATTATTAAAATAATTTTACATTTACAGTACCTAATTAACCAACCACCAGGTATATTAATTTATAATAATAAGTGTAGTAATTGAGTTTTCGGCCTCGGAAAGCTCCTAAAGTTCCTTGAGTGATCGTACTTGATTACTCCGGAGATTCTTTTAATAATATGATACATAAAGACTATACTTTGTTGGAAGCTTGAGAGTTTCTTATCTGTACCATTAATTAGAAGTTCATTGAAGGCTTGTGACTAAAATACAGCCTCGAAATTGAGATAAAATACAAGTAAATAACAAAAGTTTCATAAAGAGGCTTGTGTATATCGTATATATAATATATTGGGTACCTCAGATTCCTTTGATCGATTAAGGCCATGTACATATTTTTGCATAGAGCACTATTCCGATAGAATAGATGACACTAATGTATGTTATATAAATAAAAAATAAAATTTCACAATACATAATATGTATTGTGAAATTTTATTTTTTATTTATATTAACATATTATGTTGTGTAAGCTCTAAAAAAGTAAATAACCTTATTTGGGTTGACAAAATATGTTAGGAAAAGTCGTGAATAAGTAGTAAACAAATGCTAGAATAAAAAGTACACAAATGCAGTAACACATTGTTTGATTATGAAAACAATATACGTGTATGGTAACATTAATCTCCTTTACAAAGCTATTACTTAATAAATTGTTAAGCAAACGACATTGGAGCCTCATAAATAATGTATGTTTAAATTACCCGTCGTTAATTCGTATTAAACTAGCGGAGGCGCGAGAATTCGCTCTCAACTAATTGCTTATATGCCAAGGGAATAATGCACTTGTGATAAAATAATATACAAAGTCATTATATAACAGCGCTAATTTCCCTGAAGTGCATTTCTGTTCAGACCGAGCAATAAATTAATTGCTGATAGTCTTAGGGGTATACAAATTATTGTGAGGTCTGGAACCACTTTTTTAGGGTTCCGTACCCAAAAAAGTATAAATGGATCCCTTTTTTTAAGGCCCCGCTGTCCGTCTGTCCGTTAACAGTTAAAATTTTAACAGACTGTCTGTCCGTAAACAGTTAAAATTTTAACAGATTATGTATTTCTATTGCCGCTATAACAAAAAAATACGAAAAACAGAATAAAAAAAATATCTTTTTCAGGCTCACGCATAACAATCGTGTTTTATTTGCCTTTTTTATATTAAAAAAAAAGTCCGTATGCTTTATATATTATATGAAACCATGCGTGAGCGAGTCCGACTCGCACTTGACCACTTTTATTTGTACGCAAATAAATTTATGTTCAAATTACTGAAGAAATTTTAATTTATATTTTTATTGTCTATCGTCTAAAATATTTTAAGAAATTATGTAATCTGATATTTCATAACGATATACAATTCTTCACTGTATATAATTAATTGACTTTTTAATTATTATATTAAAGTTGAAAGGCTTTGTCAAATTTAGATATTAATAGCATATTTGATATATCCTTTATTTTCATATATGAACGGGACTCAATAGTAAAAATCCTAGTAATTTGTTGACGTTAAACCATCCAATGAATTTTATTAAAACGTTTGTATCATTTACAATTTTTATTAAAACGTACAGTAAAATAAGCTTCACATAT
Organism: Ithomia salapia aquinia; assembly: GCA_028829205.1. Lineage (NCBI taxonomy): Eukaryota > Metazoa > Arthropoda > Insecta > Lepidoptera > Nymphalidae > Ithomia > Ithomia salapia. The sequence goes on along the minus strand of JAPOND010000094.1, from coordinate 63,588 downwards.
AGAGATGAAAATACAATGGCTTAAAAAGTTATTGTAAAATATATATCTGTTAATAAAAACATATTTTTTTATAATCCTGGAAAAACGAACGAAAAACGTAAATATAAAACATACAATGCAGATAATTTAATCACAATAAATAATTGACTTGGAATAAAGGTAACTTTAAACGTTATATTAAAACGGCTGGTAGAACATACAGACCACATAAAGGCCAATATAGACCTCGTTACATATATACAACAATAAATTCGGTGATAATTACGTGTTATTGCTTTGTCGTCGAATATAGGCGCTTATATAACAAGAGTATATGGGTTTTAAAAGTCAAAAAATCGAAACAAATTTTCAAAGTATATATAGAATATCTGTCAAAATTATGTTCTAGAAAATAATATGTAACATATATACTTTCTGCAGATATACCATTTTTCAACTTACTATTTTAGAGAATGCTTCAAGATTTATAAGCGGGAATATTAATCACGGCAACTACTCTGGGGACTAAGTAAAATGTATGATATAGAGAAACTACGGAAATAGAAAATGTTACAGAAAGGATTTCTTTTCTGACACTCTGAGATATATCTTTCGTTAACACGAACACACGGAATATTTTAGAATTAAACTCACCACTTTTATATGAAATTGTGGTCGTGGTTTTTAGACAGTTTTGATAATTTTCACAAACCACAATTCGACTAAAATCAGGTAAACCAATGAAGGATTTTGTGTTTGGCATTCCGAAAGCCTTAAAAACATTTTCGGATTATAGTTTACTGAGCTTATTGAACGAAAAATTGGAGACGCATGTGTTCAATCTTATTAAAGCTTGTCAGCTTGTCGTTAGACCGTCATAATGGCAAACATCTCATTCTTATATGGAATTTTATTTTTATATTTACGAGTTGATTCTTTTATCCTTATCATGGATCATGTTGTGATTAAAAGTAACATGCTTGTACATACACTGTTACCAACTAAATATTAGGTAAATAGCATACAATGTTTTAAAATTTGAACTGCTGCTGTACATGTAACAAAGTTTTAATTAGAATGTTGATGTAATGAATACAGTGTTTGTTATTAATTAAACCAGCTACAATATTTTTAAACAAATTGTGTTTAATTATTTGCCTAAGAACAAAAACTGATAAACCATTGCAAAATACGACAAAAGAAGAAAAAAATATTCAGTGATCTTCCATTCATAGAGCTAATGGAAAGTGGTGTTAGCTTCGACGGAAACTATTAAACGGTGATAAGCCCAACTCAGTCTATTGTTAGCCGTTCTGTTAAAAGATTTGGAATCCATTCACGACTCAGTGCCTGCAAATAATTGCTTTGAATTGTCGACGAATTTTCGATTGGCTTCTTGGGTAGCTACGCTGTTTTACACTTTGAATTTCAAATTGAATTGTTGGTTTTGTGTTATTACACTTCCATTTAGATTGTCTTCACTTGTTACTCACAAAGGGTTTAATTTTTGATTGCTCTTTCTACAATACATGATAGGGTTAACAGCGAACTTATATGTTTAAATAGAACAGTTTAACAACGTAATTAACAACATCCTGATAGCGTGGAAGTAATTATATTTTGTTTTGCGAACTTCACCTAAACATTGAAGAATCGATGCCAACATAAACATTGTATAAACTGAAACTTGTATCTGAATTTTAATAAAGTATTAAGTTGTAATTTCAATAAAATATTATTAGTCAACTGTCGAAATTTTTAACATAATTGTCATAAAACTATACCCAACTTTGAATAACGAAGTTTGATTCGTTTTTGTTTTTTTTATTGTCTATTGTCTAGACTTTAAGCCTTTTCAATGTTAGTTTTGACAAATTTGTTGTCGTAACTTTGTAATTACAACTAAACTAACAGCTCGTTCAATTAAACTCATAGTTTATTTTGTAAGAGGATCATGATTAAGCTGCTTAGAAACTACGAACAGTATCAGAAATGTTAAAAGTTCGCGTTCTCGTGTACATTGTTATAACACTTTAAAATTTACAGGTTATATAATGTATGTAAAATCTCTCTTAGGAATATTCCACTACGCACATTTTAGAAATATCTCAACTTTCTTAAACTTTATTCCTCGCTTTGAGTTTTAAAGAATTTCTATTTTTATTTTCAGGTTTAAGAAATGAACAAATCTTGGTTGAACACGATGATTAATATGCGCATGATTATGCGAATGATTTATATACGCCACCACTAATAAATTAATTATAAGTGTCCAAGTGCTCGTGACATTAATTCCCCACCATGCTATTATACCAATGATACAGAATATAACTATACTCTTTATGGCTCGTCTTTCATCTTTTAATCTCATAATAGAAGTTTACAAGAGTTTGCTTCCTTGTTCTGACGTGTGATGAATTCCTCGACGTGACCGAATTATAAGGGTCTCTTTATATCTACCTAACAAGGGTTTTCACACAAACTAGTTACTATGAAATAGTTTGTAAAACATTGAATTAAGTTGTACTGAAAGGCGAAAGGGTTAGCACCTTAAGTGGATTAGCGTTAAATGACTGGGCCAGTCATGATTTACAAGATTGGCTCAATATAATGTTATTTTACAGGTTTAATTAGTCGTTATAAAATAATGTGTTCAGTTCAAAGGATATGATTTTTTTTAGGCATAGTTTTAACATTTAATAGAAGATGAAATAACAATGGTCTAGTATTTTGAAAGATAAATTTCTTATAAATTATTTCATTTAATTGCAATTATCTATCCACGTTTACACATTGTACCTAGTCAGAGTCGACTCTACCAAACGGTAAATAGAGCAACTACTCCAGGCGCTCGCTCCTAGGGGTGCCTCATAACCAGATATACAAAATAAATATATATATTGGACTAATCGAGATAAAAAAGTATTAAAGATATTCTTTTGTTGTGTTTTACTCTACCCCAAACCCTAGGAATAGTATTGCTAGTCCGGTTCATTATAAATTAAAATAAAGCAGCTTAAACAAAATATTTTCGTATAGTTAAATTTAATTCAACATTCTCTTTTCAAAATAGACGAGGTACTTATGACATTCTTTTATCTCTTCAAATTTTAGTTTTCAAAGTTAAATGGCCAACGCTTTGCCAGAAATTCGTAAAAGGTCAATCTGAAAACTAGACTTGTAAGTGTACAATAAGGCTTTAAAATAGCTTATAGAGCCTCAGGAACCAAATAAAGGCACTACTTAAAAAGAATAGCAAAGGAAAGAGAGTAGATTATAGACCTTATAGTGTAAGACATAAATTCCACAGACCTTACATTTAATAGAGTAAACATTTCTTAACGGTATTGTGTAATGCATATTAAAACTAGTGCAATATGCATATTTATAATCTGATATTGAGTTCACATATTGACCGATAGTAGACATTTAAGGTTAAGAATCTCGATTTAAAATCTGTTGATCGTTCCTTTCATTGAACGGTAACTCAGTCTGCGAGCGCTCGCGGTATGAAACGGTAGTGTCGTGTAGCGTTGTGTATTCGGTTTCCGAAAGTATTTAAAACTTTTTATCACTAGTGACGTGCGTTTGTGTAATAATGACAAGGTTTCGTGTGTAATTATTATTGTGTTATTTGCGTCGACTGTGCTGGTATTTTTGTGTTGAAAAGTTTTGAGGTTGTGCTAACAGGCCACGAGTTTGGATGTTTGAGTAACCGGTGTTGTTAAGTTGTAAGTACCATACATTTTTTACAAGCATTTCTTGCACAGGTCTTAATTATGTTAAAAATGAGACGCGTTCTAGATTTCCCTATTGGGTTCGAAGTTTATCGTCGTCTGTGTAATATGTGATTTATTGATATATGTAATATATTTCTGAATGAACAAATAATAGCAGTTCTGTTATTCCATAATGATCTATGTATAGCGTTGGTGAACGTTGTAATTATGTTGGTACTCAATCAATATTATTATACCTATTAGTTAAAGGTATTCAGATAAATGCCTTGGAATGTTTTGCATCTTTAACATTCTATACCTACCTACTACCTACATTTACGTTGTAGTAAACTATCTTACCTTTTAGATTTTACTGTGGTTACAAAAATATAAACACCTTAATTAAATTTACTTTTATGGGTCACGGATCTCTAAGTCTATCTTATTATCGGATAAAATTACCGACAAGAAAAACAACAAGAAAACATAATACTCTGTATTTTTTGTTGGTTTCATCCATCATTCGGCCTTTAATTTATTTACTAATTCAACGTAACTTCGCATAAATTTAACTTTGAGTTCATTGTCGGAGGTTACACGTCTATATGCATTATTAAAAAAAGATCTTTTAAAATAAGGATTTATTAAAAATATATTTAAATTTACATTTTGAAGTATCTATTCCTCTAAGTATACGGAAATGTAAATAGGAATAAAAACTCAAACAATAAAGTTTCAGTAACGTCCCGAGGTTACAAAAACGTTGTTTTGTTAAATACCCACAAAAACAGTTAACGATAAAAAAACATTTTGTCGTAATATTTATCATAGTTAAAAGGTTTTACTATAATAAATATAGAATTTTATCGATAAAATCATAAAACAACATTTATTAAACAAAAACAAAATCTATATATGTCCAAACTGGGTTTTATGACGTAATAAAACCCCAGCCTAAAACTGTGGTTTATGTAGCTGATTGCTCTATTTGCTCAAGTGTACGATTATCTTATCTTTTAAGGAACAAATCTCTCTGTCTTATAATATCCTAAAGCAGCGATGGTGTAATTAAAACATGTCTATCACATAATAAACATTATGATTATAGTAAAAGACCTCCCAAGTTGGTTAAAGAATTATTTTCCACCTCTTATCTTAATAAATAATGTGTATAACAAACACGTTCTCTTTATATTATTTTTCTCTACAATAAATTATTTACTTGACTGCCTTCACGCTTAACATTTTTTTAGAATATAAGTAGAAAAAGTGAGGTAATGGATAAAACAAGAAAAAATACGTTTTCATTTATTTCTGGTTGGGTTATCGTATGTCGGTTATTTGTATCTTATTTATTATTCTACATGTAAATGTTAACAATGAACACTATAGAAACGAAAAATATTTATTTTTTATATTATACTTGTAATAAACATTGTTTTAATAAAAAAACAATCTAGTGTTGTTTTCACAAATTTCTACTAGTTAGATAAATACGTTATTTGATATAATATTTATCTAAATTAAAAAAAGGGTTATGGACATGAACAAATATTGTTTTTAGAGACTACATCAGTGTATTTTAAAATCTAAATAATTCATTTTTGTAGACTTTAAAAACATTGAGAAGCGATTGTTGTATTTTTCATATTCTCTCTAGAATCCGTTTAATTAACTAGTAGGAGTTCTTGGAAAAATATTAAAATCCATACCAATGGGCATTGAGGTAATTTTCCAATATTTGATGAACAAAATCTTATATTCTTCTCTTTCTTAATCTAATTCTCTTTTTTAATCGTTCTAACAGAACATGTATTTGTAAAAATAATAAACCATTGAAATATTAATAATATGGTTGTTTTATGTTAGGGGTTTTGTTCTAGTTACTTGGTTCATGAAACTAACCAAAGTTTCGTCGTAGGGCGACCCTTGGGTACATCTCATTTAATAATGTATTTGACAAGCCCAAGTGATTGACGTCGTAGGTTAGACAAGATTAATTAGACTCCTAAAAGGGTAATATTAATTTTGGTTTTAGAGCTGAGAAATAATTATATTTACTTTTTCAAAAGTTATGAAGCTCAGGGTTGACGATGTTGCTAAGTTGGTTTTACTGCTTGACTGCTAAAGAAGTTAATTAATACTAAATTAGAAAAGAGTTGAATTATGTTGTCATAGCATTTTAGGGTGCGCTTAGTTATTAACAATTTGGAATATGCCATAAACGATTTCAACATATGAGGAAAAAACGATTATCTGTGTTACAAATCTTAAAATTAACTGAGTATACAACCGATGTGAGAAACCAGATGTTTTACTTGAATTTCAGCATTTAAGGTCCTCTAAAACAAAAAACGGAACATTTCTTTTACAATCTTATATCAAAATCAATCTTAAAATTTACATAATGTAAAGCCAGTGTGAGAAACTAGGTAGTTATTTAAATTTGAACATTTCTTGGTTCTCTAAAATGATATGAATTCTCTTATTCAAGTCACAAAGCAAAATTAATAATATGCGCACAGGGTTTCATATGAACTCCTACATTTTCTCGGTATGTGTCTAAACATTATATTAGTTTTTAAATTTCAAGCTAACGCAAGCAAGATATTGAAATATTATTATAATACGTACGATTATTTTAAAGGAATATTAGTGTTGCCATCTGGAACCATATAATAAGTTATATAATTACTTTTTTTAAAGAAATAAGGGTTTTATATATTATTTGATATTGCTTTACTGCCTTTAGAAACATAAATACTATTCAACGTAATATTTCCTTTGCACAATTTATATAGATTCCTGTTAGCTTTGCGCTGACCAGTCACCCGTCGCTACTTCCTGAAGTTAGTCCTCAAAGGTCTACATTAGATTCAGCCAATCTACTCTACAACTTTATTATTGAAGCATAGTTTACTGGTTTGCAATACAAGATATTCAATATTCAAGAAAATGTTATAATTTGCTAACATGTTATAATACTAATTTCCTTTTATTATCTTAGATTTTTTAGTTACTTTAGATATTTTAATAATTCATAACTGTTTAATATAACATATACCTTGTACATAAATTATAAAAAGGCAGTATAAGTAATACAAATATAAAACTAAACCCGTTATATATTTGTAGTAAAATTAAACCGTTAAGTTAGACATAAAACAAGTTATAATCGAAATACGCTTTCGTGATGCAAACGCCGTCGTTCCTTAATTGCTCGCGTTTTAAATAACGATTGCAAAAGGATTTAGTTAGAGTGCACTGCTCCGACTTTCATTTTATTGCTTTTAAAAGACTTCACAATATGTTCACGTTAAGTCAAATGTATTTTCTTTTCTAAGTATTTATATACATTTATTTTAAATTTAAGTAAGCTTAACTTGGTTATACATGTTTATAGATGTTTTTATACAATTCTATAATATATATATTTTTCTTTAAAAAATAGTTCGCGTGTGAAACAAATTAAAAACTGTCATACTTAATAATATTCACCTAGTATCTCTGCTGGCAAAAAGTAGTAAAAAAAGTAGATATTAACCTTAAACAAATAACGTATTCCATTCCTATGGTGAAATATGTTAATCGTGTAATGATGTAGGCACACGTGTTGTCTTATCAGATAAAACGATATACCTTTATTGAACATTATATGAATAGATGTTTGTGTTACTAAAGTCAGCACAAGATAAGTCCACACATGTAATATTTAATTTACTAAATGTTGACGAGTCGCATTTTGAGAAATATATTTGCTGGAGAAAAATTTATATAATATTTCAGATATTGCAACGGCTGCGTTTCGCGTTCTCCAACTCAAATATTGGTATTTATTTAACGGTTTTCCGTGCAAAGAAATAACTTATCTTAAGCTATGATTTGAAATCTTTTAAATTTACAATAATGTTTAAATTTATCAAACCATTTATTAAATTTATTATTTGGTTGTCCTGGACTTTGGATTGCAAAGACTTGAAAATTGAAATATGTTTTATTTTCAAGCACATTCATTATTTTTTAATGCTAAGTTCATCGGGGCTACAAGAGAACAATAAGTCATTAAACCAAAGTTTTTTTAGTATTTATTAAAAGAATTAGGAATAACATAGTTACTAAATATGGTATTCTAGCTTTACTCATTTATATTATTCGAAGCTTCCTCAACTATTTTTAATGAGTTCTAACATGATTCATTGGCTCGGATCTGCGATGAAACCGTGGTGTTATCTGCACCTTTTTGAGTTTGTCTTATTACTGATATTGGTTTCTTGTCATGTAATGATAATGATGTGCTATTCACGTACTCTGCGTAACAATAGTCTGATAAATTGCAGTATTAGGCAAGAAGTTTTAAGTATAGTCCAGGGACACTTGTTAGTGACTTTGTTTATTATCTGGTTGTTTTCTAGGTTTTGTTTCGACTGACTACTTAAAAAAGAAAACAAAATTATATCTGGGCAACTATGTTATTTTGAATACACGCTTCACGTCATAATTAACTAATATAAATAATACCGGGGACAAGAGACAACCATGAAGTATTTTGGAAAATATTTTAATAGCTTTGTTCTACATTTTTCGACAAGTGTTGCCTTGGTTCAAATCTTTGACAATACGATACGACGATTCCATCTAAAGGTTAATTACAGGGCAAACCAGTTCAAAGTGTCAAATTCTATTTCAAAATCTACAAAGGCGACATCCAGTTAGTTGGCTTTGCCGTTCCATGCAAAGCTAAATTAGATTCTGTATGGTATTAATAACGTCCGATGCAGGTACGGAAACAGAAAAGCAACAACTCCCTAAAGGTTTTTTGAAATGTCAAACATCCTGTCATCGGATAGAATCTATGAAACTTAATTGGTTATTTTATTAGGGGAGAGATTATTATTATAAAATATTTAGTATATGTATTAGGTGTGAAATTAGTG
>JAPOND010000091.1:1532215-1543940 GCA_028829205.1 Ithomia salapia aquinia | reverse complement strand
ACTTACAATTTGATATTTATAAGCAATATATATAGAGTTGAAATCAAAATTAAATAATATTAATTAATAACTTACAGCAATCTTCTTCAAGAAGTGTCCATTTTTGGTAAAAATCTGCATGCGTGATCTTTCATTACCACGATCACAGACAACGAACTTGCCGGTAGCACGAACTACAGCTACTTTACGTGGATACCAAAGTTGTCCCTCTTCTTTCCCAGATACACCAAAATTAAATTTATGACTGCCAGACTTATCAAAAACCTGTAAACAAAGGCGTAATTAATAATTTAAAAATTTACTTAAATAAACAAAGTTTTCTGATCAATATACCGTTATGCGATGGTTGTTAGTATCGGCAACGATAATATCTTCGTCGTTTCCAAGACAGAATCCATGAGGAGAATTAAATTGTCCCTTGCCTCCGCCAAGCTGACCAAACTTGAATCTAATATGCATTGGAGTGGCTTTGGTAGCGCGTACTAGCGGGGAAGGGGGTGCGACTGAAGCTGCTTCTTCTGCAGCAGTGAGAAGTGGTCTTCCAGGAGAAACGCCTCGAGGACCCACGCCTCCTAATCCACCTACACCACATACACTCCCAAATCCATTTACTTCTGCAAAACAAAATATAAATCAGTACTAAATATAAAAAAAAATTCCTCATATTACATAATTAAAATATTATACCAGTGTTCAGTCCAAGCTTAGCAAGTGCTTGCAAATTGTTATACGCCTGTGGGGAGTTAAGATCTCCAGCGAGCAGTTCTGCGAGAGTGAATGATGGTGCTGGTGACGCGTGTGGAGGTGGGGGAACCTCCTTCTCAGCGATGCTAGCCAGTTGTTGTAAATTGTATTCAACCATGGAGGGTAAAGCTGGAACTCCAGTCACAGCACCGCCGACACTATTGACCCCTACCACTCTAGGCAGAACACTGGCATTGGTTACATCCCCCACGCTAGTAACTCCACCCACTCCCGGTACCCCGATAGAGGGAACACCTACTCCAATCATACTCCCAACTCCTCCGGTAACACGGCGCACATTTCCGAGAGGAAAATCATCAAAGACAGGTGCATTTGTCAAGGACACAGCAGGAGAATGAGAGTTGGAAGCCACCGATACAATAGCCGAGGATTCGCTGGCTCGTTTCTTTTCTTCAGCTCGTGTAGCTTCCGTACGGAATGTGCCGAATGTTTCCTCTGTGACAGAGTCAAATTTATCTACCTTGGCAACATATTCCAAGGAATAATCGACATCGAATTCAGGTGCGCCCTCCAAGAGCCTTGCAAACTGAGAAGCAACAGTTTTCTTTAACATAACAATTTCAGTACCGTCTCCCCTCCGGAGGAGTCGTGCAGCAAATTTGCAAGCGCAATCTATACGTTCAACGGTCTTGTCGACGCGATCAAATAGATCCATTACTTTAAGCTCTCTCTCCTTGTGTAAACACTCAAGTTCTTCCAAAGCCTTCTCGCGGCGTCTTTCCAGGGCTGCTTTGTAAGCATGGTAAGCTTCGTTGATGACACTTTCAGCGTCATCCCTCTGGCGTTGTAGATCACCTAAAGCATCGTCTAACCTTGCCGACGCGCTCCCAGCGGCGACAGCGCGTGCGTTAGCCTCTACGATAAAGTTACGCAGTTCGGCGCGTAAGTTTGGTTCGGCATCGACAATCCGCTCACAGCGATGTTCCCCGACCTTATGGTCAACTGTCAGGCATTCAGTGCAAGCTCCTACCTCACACTCACAACAGTAATATTTAAGACTTTCACTGACGTGACGGTTGCAGAATATCGGCTTATGCACAGCAGACTTTTCTTTTGAAGATCTAAGAGCATCAAAAGGGACAACCCGATGATTTTCAAAGCACCGCATAAACTCATGAGCCGAGTTGCAGTTGGAGCACAAGAAATGCGAGCAATCTGTGCATCTAGCAACTGCAGGTTCCTTGCTTTTGCAGCAAGTGCATACCACGGATTGATCCATGGAAGAAACATCCAAGATGTTGGTAAGGACATAATCAGATGGTAGTGATGCAGCTCCTCCTCCAGGCATCTATATTTAAATTGGTAATTAGCAAATTATCTTTATTTAAATATGTTCAAACAAAATAAATTTATAATTACCACCTTTGTTTCTTGCTTGCATAAGGGGCATTCAACAGCCAAATCATATTTGAGGGAATCCCCAGCTTCATTTACCATTAACTTGTCAATACATGCTTCACAGAATACATGAAGACATGACAAGACTCGAGGACTGCATAATTTATTGCTGCAATCAAAAGTTCAATGCTATTTTTGCAACCTTTATTAATTACACACATTAGACACCACATGTACATTCACAAGAATATATAATATTATGCTCAAAGACTTTTTCATAATCATGAATATATATTTTAAATTTTTCAATGTACATATTTAACATATTTAACAAATATTTCCTTAAAACTCTTGTAAAAATGTAACTTAATATAATAATTTAATTTCAGTATTCAGCTATTTGTCAACATGTTATGTCATAGAACTTCTTGAATGGCAAAGCTTAATTTTGCCACATACAGACATACACAATATTAGAGATATAAAAGCAATATTTTTATTACCAATAAAATGTAAACACAAATATATATCAGAAGTATATTGAAATGATCAAACTTACTCGCAAAGTTTACAATTTTGTTCTTGTTTCCCATTATCAGAAGATTCTAATGAACCTTCATCTCCGAGACTAACAAGACCGTCCCCAAAAAGCTCACCATTAATTTCTTCCATTTTAACTTATAATTACAGTGTTGTATAATGTATACTTTTGACCTCAATCAACAATAATAATCTGAAAATAATATACAATGTTCAAAACTGTTTCTTAATTTAGGTTCACCACAATTATTGTCAATGTAAATTATTGCAACCAAAGAAAGTACAATTTGTAGATATAAAAATTAGTTTTTCTAAAATTATTTTGTATTTATTGTGTCAAAATTATATCAGAAATAAATAAAATTAAATAATTATGAAAACAAAGTAGGACAAAAAAAAATATTTCATTCAGTTTTTTTCACATAATACATGACAAAGTGTAAGATATGATTCACAATATTAATTTTACAATAAAATAGACAAAATTCAAGTGCATATGCATGGAATTCTCTATTATTTATAACAAGTTAAAATACATGTGTGAAATGGGTACAAAATCAAACAAAAATATTAAATGATATAAGAACCTATTGATATTTTTGGTTTGTATTATTCAAAATAAATTTTGGTGTTGGGCCCGAGATAAAATATTCAATTTTCTGTTTTAATATTAACTCTATATTTAGGACCATTCTTATATTTAGAAAATAATAAATTGTCTTACAGTTGAAATATGTAAGGAGTCCAGCTTATTCGTTTTTATTTTTTTAAAGAACAAATAAAAATATTCTTGTAAAGTCATTAAAAATAATTTAAGTTTAAGAATGTGACAGTTTTGTTCTATTTGAGCTATCATATTTATATAAGATAATGTTTATCGATTTTAAGAATTTAAAAACTAAATAAGTAATTAGGAGCATTAGTCTACGACGATATCCAAAAACAAAGGCAAAGTCAATTGGATTATAGAAAAAAAAATATAAAAGTGGTGCAAAAATTTATGACAGTTAATGATATACCTGTTCTTTTAAATTAAGGAAATGTACACGCATAATTACTTTATAGACACATTAATAAAGTATACAAAAATATATGTAGCACTAAATCTATACAATCGGAAGGTATCTACATACTATATACATACATTGAAGTACCTATCATAAACGCAATGCACCATGCACGCTGCAGACAATGGCGAAGGTCGATAGTCCATTTAAATTCGATTTTAACATGTCGTGCTTGTTTTAGACTTCTAAATATATTATTTAAGGGCTTTTACTAACCTTTAACAGTAATATTTTGTGGAATGGGCGAGAATCAAACACGCAGAATGTTCTACCACGCCGTAACTATGAGAATATTCATCACTATGTAAATAAATAAAAAATGAGCATCAAGCTTCAACAGATATATTTTTAAAATAAAATAGATTCTTCGATGAATTAAAAGAAATGTTTTGTCATGTTCTCATTTTAAAAAGACGAATGAATACATCACTGTTTAGGTATTGATTTTCTCCGTTGGTTGCGCTCAAAATGCTCTAGTTAGATATTTTGTCATGGCAACATTGTTATATACATCGAAATTATAGTTTCAATTTAATTAGAATTTTAGTATTGAAAAATATAAGTATAAAAAAATTTAATCAGCTCTATCTACTTAATCTCTCTCAATATATTATGGGTAATGTTTTTTATGTGTTTGACAACATATTTAAACTTTTACAGAAATGTAAAACTTTCTTAAATTGAAATAAATATAGAATGCAAAATAAACCGAAACGACTGAGATTTTATTTTGTATGTTTATTTTGTCTGGAAAATCCGTGGAATTAATCAGTATTATTGATAATTACCCGGAAATAAGTTGAATAAGGATACTATTTAAATAAGAATGCCACTTAGATTTCTTTTTTTTTGCTTTAACCTGTCGCAGTAGTAGACTACAGGAAAAGGACTATTAAACCTTTAGTAATTTCATTTTTAAGGCTTTATTAAGAATAACCAATCAGAAAGCTATATGTAATTATTCAGTGTTATAAAGGAATTTCATACAAACCATTTTATTTGCCTTTTCAGTCCTGTATATATTGATTTAAGAAATTAAATTCTAACATACATTATCTTTCTTTTAATTCTTCGAGTATAAACGAGGTATGCTCCAACTTATCGGAGTCGAAGCTCCGATTTCGATAAGTGGGAACTTTCGAGTTTTACATCACCTTCGGTTCCGAATTCCGACTTCAGCTCTTTTGCAAAACTTTTGAAATATTATCGGCCATTCTATCCACGCACATGTATTGTGGTCATTGGTTTTACCTTTTGCTGCTTAACTTTAGTATAAGTAAAACTTTTAACTGAATAGAAAAACCTAAATAAAACTCTTTGAATGATTTTTTCATAAAAGTATCTTTGATAAAGAATTAACAATGTTGTAGTTCTCTATTATTGACAGATTTCCTTTTACAGTTTATAATACAAAATGAATACTTAGGGGTTAGACAATTCTTTTACTGAATATTCGAGATCATTTTTACATAGCTCTATTAAAAATACAAAAATATTTGATGATGCTCAAATAATTTTAAAAATCTCATTTACAACATATATCACAACCGAGCCAAGTAGAAATTAAGTCAAATTTATTAAACTTGCAGGCAATTTGCATAATAAATTAAAATGTATATGTTGTTCTTATCTAAATCGATTCAGTACTATTGACTGAAAGAGAAACGTACATCCATCAATTCATCTATCCTCACGAATTCTCGCTTCTAAAATGGTTGTTATTCACCAGTTTTTCTTTTTGACTCCGTATGACACCTAAGAAACCTTAATTCAGAGATCAACATTTGAGGTTTTTTAAAAAGGACTTCCATGGTTATAAAACTAATCGTTATGATAACGTCTAGATCTATTTAAATAGGGAATTCCCTATTTATTGCCTATTCTACTAAATTTAGTTATGATATATTTAGTCATGCTAATAGTTTTCGTGCTCGTTCTTCTCCATGAGCCTCTTCAAAACAGTGCAGTAAGATTTTGAATTAAAATTTACTTTAAACTAATTATTATTTTTTAGTTGCTAGATGATTGCCCTCCAGTGCGCTCGAACGACTGATGTTTGTTTGTTCATTAGGCCTTAGAATATGCTTCGTCTTTCTATTGTCTTACATCGCACGATTGCTCTGTTATCAAGTTATATGGTAATAAATTAGAAGAATAAATATTGTTCTCTCCGTGAAAACCCGTGTAAATGAGTCTTTAGAATCTAATAGTAAATACTGTCAAATCTACAACATTGACAAATCATTACGAGATTGTCAACTAACATCTGACAACGCGTTTTGTCATCATTTCCAAAAGGCTAAAACATTAAAGTGTAATTTGGAATTTTCTTCCGAATTTACCTTTAGATAATTACACTTTTTTATAACTTAAACTATTGTTGCTATTGCAACTGATGCGTTTGTGTAAAAAAGTTTTAGTGTCTATTATTTATAGTCTCTAATTACAAGACAAGGAACTTGTGGGTTAAATTTTATTATTCAAATTACTGATATGACTTTCATACCCAATTGGGAAGAGTTTGAGAAAGCAGCAGAGATGTTATATTTACGGGATCCTCTAAATACTCGTTATAGTATAAAGTATTCACATTCAAAAGGAATTTTTATAGTCAAGATTACTGACAACAAAAGGGTAAAATTGAAAAGTTTTTTAATCAATAACTAAGTATTATTTATATATAAATCGAATACTTTTTATTATTTATATGATAATAATCCTATTTTTATGTCTATTATATTTATCAGCCATATTATGTTGTAGTAGTAGTATTGAATTTTCTACCATATTTGTATACTTATGTTTTCGTTTGTTCCAGTGTCTCCAATATAAAACAGAAGTTCAACAAGATGTTAGAAAAATAGATAGCTTTATATCAAACTTAATACGACACATGGCATCAAATGATAATTAAGTTATTATGATAATTAAATGACTATAATATAAAAACTGTTTATCTTTTTACATCTAAAAACTGTCTTAATAAAGTAATAGATATAGAAATATGATATTATATGTGTAATAGCAAGAGTGAGTCTTATAACATATAACTTGCATCTACACTTTGCGTACTTAGAGTTTTAAATCTTTAATTCAATTATTTTAGGCAGTATACCTATAGACGGCACACCAACCTTACATTGCTGCCTATTTTTTTTAAACAATATATTCTTATTCAATAGACTAATTAAATTAAATTTTAATAGACAATTCTTGTAGTAGTATATCGAGCATGCACAGTTATATGTAGTAATTACTTATTATTCCTAAACAACCTGCTACAATCCTAAACAACCTGCTTTAATCAAATGAGAAATGGCTTAGGAACATAATTATTACAGAGTTCACAGCCTGCTGTTAGGCAAATGATTAGTTTCCCTTTAGACTTTATACCTCAATATTTCAATAGGTAACTACTGTCATTTTTGAACATTTTTATCTTGCATTCTATTAGTACACTAGAGACTAGTGTACTAGAAACTTGCCTTATATATAAGTAAAGGTCTAATATAGCATATGGATGGGTTGATAACCATGATACTATGGATATATTACCCATAAATTTAAGAGGGTTTCAAACAATAAAATTACTGGCCCATCTTCTGAATGCAGTTCGGATGGGTTGATTAAGCCAATCCTAATGCACAATGAGAGTTGTTATTGACACTTTTCAATGGAAAGTTTTGGAATTAAGTAAATGAAATCTGGTGCAGTTTATTTCCTAAAAGGCAAAGTTTGAGCGTTTATCGCCCCTCTTCGAAAACCCTCCCCTAAGAGACTCGCTAAGTATCCGAGTCCTAGACCTCGACAATTTAACTGATGGACAGTTTCGTAAACATCTGAAGAGCAAGGCTAGTTAGCAAGGCAAGTTTTCTGAGAATTGAGGGCTGGCTTTCTATAAATCTCGGGTTCGGCCTACCTTTTTTTTATACCACGAAGATGGCAAATAAGCTCACGGTCCACCCAATGGTAAGCGGTACCGTGGCCTATAATACCACGTGGACACCTGTAATACCAGAGGCATCACATGCGCGCTGCCAACCCTTCAAAAACCGATTCACTCCCCTTTTGAAGAACCCCATACTGTAGCTCTCAGGGAAAACCTCGGCAGGGAGTTGATTTCACAGCTGGAGGGTCCGTGGGACGAAATTCCTCTGAAACCGAACTGTGCGGGACCTTTTGAACTCCATCGTGTGAGCATGAATTCCCTGTCGACGGCGAGCGGTGCGATGATAAAGAGTAGCGGTTGGCATCATTTCAAATAATTCTTCAGAACACAACCCGTTATACAAACGGTAGCACACGCACAGGGAGGGATGAAGACGGCGACAGCAGATATCCTCCCGGACAAACATACATACACCGGCTCTTCTCAAGAACTTATGTTCTAATTTATAACCAGGGTAACTTTACTCTGGTACCTACCTACTTAGGTATGATATGTCGGCCGGGCAGGATATATGTCTCCGTTAGAAACAAATGGGTCGGCTGCGTGGTCTCGAGGTGTTGGTGGACTGCGCTAAGGATGCATGAAGTCCCCTTATGTTACCAAAAGTCCATTTTAGTGGAAGGACAGTGACCCCTACTGTATTAAATTTCCTCTTTTTAAATCTTTTTCTCATTTTTTTAGGAGGGTTTTCTAGGCTTAAAGAGAATTTGCTGTGTCGATAACTAAGGGGACAAATTTTGCGTTGCCTAACGGCAATGAGCCGGCATACGTAGCGCAGTTTGGCGGCGCAGCGTACCGAAGGGTCCCCATTCCCCCCAACTGCAGCAGCCGATCCACTCCGGTCTCCTTCTTCGGCATCAGGGATTTTACATGGGTTGGCAGTTCAGCCTCCCAGGGCGGAGATTATGTGATCCCTGGGTTCGGGAACTCTACTGACCCGCAGGCGGCCAGCGGTGCACCGTTTCACTGGGTCTCCCTGATCGCTGTGCCCTCCTTCCGCTGCCACACCGACAAATGATAGTATCTTTTGCACCACGGTCCTCAGGCTTTCAGCACAACAAATTCTCAGGAGCTCTGGGTACCTTATTCACCGCAGATAAAATAAAATAGACCCTTTGCTACGTAGGAACTCTTCATTTTTGTATATCTTTTTCCGCACCTTTAATGTTTCAAAATTATCGAATAATCTGATTCTTGCAATCGTACTCCAAGATCGCACTGAACGCCACTAACTGCAATATCATTTCTACCACATGGGATTTCCCAACAGTGCAGTTCCTCTCGAGGTACTTTCTAGCATGAATCACCAAGAATGAACTTCCTTCGACGTCATTTACAAAACGATACGATCCTAGATCGTAATCACTTTAAATCAGAGCGCCTACTACCTCGTCTAGACGGGCAACTTTGTGGATATTAGATTGTAATAAATAAAAATGTATGTGATACATTTTTGTTTATTACAAGTGTTGTTTATTATTTGTAAGAATTTCTAAACCAAAACCTTAGTTTTGACGCTATATAATTTTTTTTAAGCAAAATTGTTTTTCATAGTTATCTCTAAACATACCAGCTATGATGAACCTATTTAAATAATAAATATAGAATGGAGGAATCTTCAACATGGCCAGAACTCGAAGTCTCGAACTATTAATTTCAGGCATACAGTCCCCTGAAGTATTCTATATATACTTATTAATTATTATAATAAGGTTGATTATCAGGACCTAAAATTAACATGAGAATTAATTTTGCGGTTTGTACATATCATTATTATATTCATATTTTATTTTATGAATAAGCTAACAAATAAAATTAGAAATAAACAAGTCCGTTACAGACAATACCGTTAAGTAAAAAATTTAAAATAAAAGTTTCGTGATCACAGACAGACAGACATTCGGCACATTTTTATATAGTACCTCTACGCTACGCTTTTATCAAAAATACGAAAATGGTGGAGCTTAATTTAATTACGTTTAAAATAAACATATTTTATTTCATTATTATTTATTTGTAAGATGTCTTATTTAATCTAAGTCGTTAAAAAATGGGCTACTAAGAACCTTTTCCATTCTTTAAAGTCGATTAACAACGTAGCCTAACTTAATTTAAAATTTCTTTTAAAGAGAACGTTAAATAAATACCTATCAGTTGTTTTTTAAGGGCAATATTTGTAAACATACACTATAAAGTTTTTCGGATATGTATATATATTTTACAAATTTTTCATAATGTAAGAGGAGAAACGAGTTGCATCACTTGATAACTAGTTCACCGCCGTTCCCGATCTCTTGCAACACCAGAGAATTCAGAAGGGTGTTCCCGAATTTTGAGGAAGAATTAGGCGGGACTTACTTGACTATTGTTGTTAGGTATACGTTCTCATTATCAATTAAGGCTCTTGGCACTCGATCAAATGCTTTTTCAAGGTCTATAAAAGTCATCCACAGAGTTTGATTATTTAAACGAGCCTTCTCTATTAACAGCCTTACCGCATATATTGCGCCTATTATTCCTTTTCCAGCTGTAAACCCAAATTGGTTTTCAGTTAACTCTAATAAATCTCGAAGGCGCTCGCCTAATACCCGTTCCCAGATCTTAAGGGTATGGGATGTCAATTTAATGCCCCGAAAGTTCCCACAATCTCTATCGTCTCCTTTCTTTGTAGAACGGGACCAATATACTATCCCTCCAAGTATCAGGTATCGCTCCTTCGGCTAGGATTTTGTTAAATAGCATTATGAACCAAAGTTCTCCATCTGCCCCTAGAAGTTTCCAGATTTCTGCCGGTATATTATCCGGGCCCGTTGCTTTATGGTTCTTCATTTTAAAGATTGCTTTTCGTACTTCTGAAGGTGTTATTTCATGAATCAGTCCTTTTGTTGGTGGTATTTCTACTTCTGGTTGTCTTGGAAAATCTTCATTGAGTAGATTTTGATAGCACTCATACAGGTACTACAGATATCTGATCATTAATAGAATAGTAGACTCTTATAGTAGTATCGAGAAGGAAACAGGAAACAGTGACGGTGGCAGTGTGGACAAATCTGGACGCGGGCAAAGTCCTGTTCCCAAAATCAACCCAATAGATCTATTCTACCAAGTTTATACTTATAGAAAAACAAATGACACCTTCGACATAATAGTAAAGAAATATTGGATTGAATAATAAAAAGTATTCCGATCTGAGGGTGAATATAAAAAAGCTTACCGATCTGAAAAGTTTTCGGTAAAGCTGTACTTCATCAAAGGTAACATAATTCTTAATTGAATATACGTACATTAATCCTAAAGTCTTTGAATTCAAATTTAATGAGGTATTCCAAAAGATTAACTTTTTGAATAAAGTTTATTTTTTTATTTTTTATTAAAAAACGTTTCATATTTTTTAATCATGTAGTATGGAAGGTGTTTTTCAATAATTAAAGGGTTCCTTATTAAAGGGAATAATTCAAATTTTTATCAATTTATTAAACCAGAGGGCCCCATAGACGATTTCCAGCCCTCAAAAAAAAATTTTTAAACTGATGGCAACGCCATCTGCCGGGCCCAATTATAAGTCCAAGCTATCCTTATATTATTCATTCTCTCAAATATTACACATAATTATTTCACTTGTCATATTTAAGATGATATGCTTATTGGTATTTTGGCTTAATTAGAAAAAAAAACTAGACGGCTATTATAAAACCTCAAACTAAAACTAAAATTACTAAAAGATTAAGGTCTTTGAGTACTTATTCACAATTCCACTATGCTCTGTAAAAGTGTTTTCTCTGCCACTTGTTTCTCTTCCTACAACACTCTGCCAAGATGTTTAGTAGTGTACTTTATAGCACTGGAGTCAGAACATAAGCTTTTGCCAAAAACATTGCCAGTTCAGATCAGTTAGAAGAAATTGTTAATTTATTTATTTATATTTAAGGCGAGGATATTTAAGGACAAGGACTGTGTAAAGAAGTAGAAAAATCCGTACGCGTTGAAAGAAATGAGACAATACTATTTTATATTAACACAGCTTTTTCGTTTAAATTACATTTAATCGTTCAAGTTAGAACACTCT
>JAPOND010000091.1:1485240-1497345 GCA_028829205.1 Ithomia salapia aquinia | reverse complement strand
ACAAGAAATTAATTGACACGGACAAGACTCGAACATGTGACCTCTGAAAACCGTTTTTTATATCTAGTATTATATATACAGCGTGTTTTTTTACATTCATTAAATAAAGGGTGGATAAATTATAATATTTAAATAATATACATATATTTTAATTACCATATAGTTTTTATTCTGTTTATGAAAAAAATTATAAGTTAACTTGCATTATAAGTTATCGAAAGCTTACAGATTATGTAATTTTTACAAATCTTTATTTAATGATAATTTATTAAAGAAAGAATAATGAGAATTAACTTTAACAGCTATTATAGATATTAAACAACACCGATTGATAGAAATAATATTATGACCTGAAATACAAGCTTTATAGAATAACAGAGAGAAATCATAGTGATATATTACGTGGCGTTTGACATAAATGGCGAAGTTAGCGGCGGAATTGTTTCTTTTACAATGTATTTTATTTGAACGCAAGGGGAATTCAAAATAAATATATTTGTCTATAAATATAGATACTTTTGCTTCTTAGTTTTAAACTGTTTAAGCACTAAATATTTGTATTTCTTCAAACATTACTCTTGATTTCTAAATATAGAAGGTTTTGAAATAAGAAATAACATGATAATAAGATGGAAACTCTATCTCTGAGGTAAATTTACGAGAAATAAGTAGGTTAAATGTAGTTATCTCACTCCTAGCGGTCGAATTTTCTTTGATGCTATTTTGCGATCTCTTAAATGTGTCTGTGGTATTAAATTTTATTGTAAGAACTTGCGGGCGGTAGATTGAATAACGTTCTAAAATAACAAAACAGTCCACTATCAAATAAAAAAGCATATTATATATAGTATTTCAGTTTCATTTGAGCTTCACGAAATTTATTATGTACGAACATTTTTATCTTCACTGTTGTTAATTTGAACTATTTGTCACGACGTGTCACATAAGGAACAAAGGGATTATTTGAACGTAAAAGACAGACTGATATTATTAAGATTATATATCTATACTGAAAATCTAATATTGCTATTTTAATCATAAACCAAAATACTTTACAAAAAATATGATTGGTCGCTTCGGATATGAGCCGAGATTGCGATTGGATGATATATCCGTAGTAAAATTATACGCGACGTAGAAGCATGGAGTAATTTATAATAGCGCTAACACGGGAGCGGGCCCGAGGCACACCATGTTGCCTCAGGTTAGAGCCATCATTTATATTTTTGTGATGTTTATTTTTTATAGCCCTCTGTGAACTACGGTTGCGAGATCTAAACAAAGAATCATTAATGACTTTGATGATTTTCGGTGCAATAGCAATGTTGATGAAATGATCAACATTTCATTTGCATGGAGTTATGTTAATTATTCTGAAGGAATATTATATTTGTAATTAATAATTTAAAACCAGGATTGTTGATTTAATAATTTAGAAGGTTGTAATAAATGCGGACATTGCATTATTTATTTGTGTGCAGATTTTCAAACTGCCACAAGGAAGCATTATGTAATCCGACATTCCTTTTGGATAAATTTCCAATCAGAAAAGATTAAATCTGTCCCTTATTGAAGTAAATCCGACCCCGCGGGACACGCGCGGTTTTAAATGAAAATACAACTGGATACGACTAGAATCAATACGAGTTTCTACATATATGAAGTGTGTACAGAGTTACAATATATAGTTATTGTATAATTATATGTTTGTTTAAATATAATAATACATAATAAAGTTTAAATTATAAGTGTAAGAAAACATATACGTCACGTTTTACTCCCAAAATAAATAGAAAAAAAAACAAACAAATCTTCGTTATTAAAATTGCTACCATATTATAAAAAAGATAGTTAAAAGTAATAATTATCATTAAATTATTAAAGTAAGTCTTTCTTCGTCTTATATTATATTTATATTATTAATCTTTAATATTTCTAATATTAAAGAAATTAGTTTTTTAATTACTTAGTACATCAACGTCGTGCACAAACAAACTTCAATACCTACTCTTATTCCCGGCGGCAAACACTCAAAAACAAAAGGTCATTAAGAATAATATATACCTATAGATAACGAACTAGCCTGTTAGAAATATCCAATTAAATATATATAAAAGTTCGTTATATTAGGAATGTTGCCAATGTGACTGTTAACTCAAGAGCACTTGAACAATTTTGTATAATTGTCACTCAAGCCCCTACATTTCATTAATAACGCTATTGAATTTTAAATGATATTGTAAATGCTGTAACGATTTGACAAAAATATAATTCAAATTCTTTTAACATGTTTATTAATATATCAAAACTTTTTGTTTGTCTATGTGTTCTATAATATATTGTTTTGTTTACATGTGCATAGAACATATATCAAAGTTGTCGAACGAAAATGTCCGTACGTTTATATTGTTAATATATTTACATGTTGAAAAATGGTCATGTGAAGACGAAATCTGCATTCCGAGCTAGTTAATAAAATAGTCTACTAACGATTTGGACGTCTCGCTGGGGTTTTATGAGCGATGATATATTAGAAATACGATATTGTGTTTTGTTTTAACGATCTCTACTTATTGACATTGTTACAACCTGGATGGGTTCCGTATTCACATAAAGTTTATATGTGTTGAACGTTGTATTGTACCTTACGAAATTTCCCTTTTATTTATTATTAAAACAGCGTTATTGGTTGCTATAATGTCCTATATAACGATTTTTTGGGTGTTTTTATAATATATGTAAGTGAGGAACCCTAAATCGAAAAATAACCAATTATAGTTCGAAGGTATAGAGACATTCTTTCTTCTTTCAAAATTTCCATAAATAATTGTAATATATGTTTTGTAACAAATCGACTATAGCTTTCATTTGTAATTAGTAACTTTACAAAGTACAAATAAGTAGTATTTTGCAGTCGTTTTATAAATCGATATTCATCTTGCTCGTTATAAAATTTAAATATGACTAATCAATAATTTTATTTTCTTTCTCAACGACCAATTTTGTACTACGGTAAGAATAACGTTTGTGTTGCGGGAGGTTTCATAAGCATATGAATAAAGAACAAAGTACATCCAGACTCAAAATAAATTTCATAGCACTTAATAAAAAATATCATGTGTGGGAATCAAACCCGCAACCGTCGGTTTGGTTCTACTAACCACAAAAACAGGGCCACTAGCCACTAAACCAATAGATCGTCATATTTCTCGATCCAATTACCATTTCATAATGATCTGTAACGTTTTAATTAACCTTTCACAATGCATTTGCTGATCAATTGACACGCCTAACGCATCATTTAACGAATTACACGTCCAACTATTGAAATGAACATCGTTCTATTTATGATATAAAATGTTCAACTTCCAATTAATATTATCTTAATGACGTCATAATGTCAGTAAAAAATCTTAAATTACTTATCATTTGATTTTTGTATTTTAGATTGAAATGTGCATAAACTTACCTATAAAGTAGGCGAGCATTGCAGCTAGAATGACACAGAGGCATATCATTGCTATGGCTAAACATTTCCACGTGCATCGGTGTTGGCATCGCTTATCTATATGGAACCTTGAAGGTGAGTACACTGGCACCGGGCTCGGCTGACTAGCTCGTAAAGGAAACATTGGTGTCACCAAGGGCTGGTTGGCCAGCTGGCAGTGGCCGAGCGTGCCGCCGCCCATACCGCTCGACATCCCCGTGCCGCCCATTCTGTGGATAGAAAAGACACTGTTAATATTTTTTTTACTAACTTTAAACTCACTGACGAATATCAATAACATTTATCATAATTTTCCTATTTAAAGCTATCTTGTTCAAAGAACATCCGTTAATAAATATAAAGTACCTAATTTGGGGACTTATATATCTCAAAAAAAGTATTTGTCTTGTGTTCTTTTGATACTCATTAATAGAAATACCGTAAAACAGGTACCACCTACCTGTCACGGGTGATCCTAAACTCTACATAATATAACCATCTGTTGCATAAATCCTTCCCAGCCATATGGTCTTTTTTCACAATCAAAACGTATCATTATCAGGGATTCGTACAAAAAATATAATCGGGCATTTGAAAATGTCCGCCTCTGAGAACATTAATCAATTATCCCAAGTCTGCTGTCACGACTAAATTTCAAAGCCAGTCTAAAACATATGGTGTGAGCGTCCAACGTATTCACCAACTGACGCCTTTATAATGACCAAAAGAACTGAGTAGTAAATAAAAAAGCAGAAATAATTGGTCCAGGTTTAGCGAGATCGAAGCGTGACTCTTAAAGGATTTTCGAAAGCTCTTGACTGTAATTTTCCAGGCATATTCGGAGTACGAACTTATTAAGTCGTGAGCAGAAAATATTCGTAATTGTGTACAACGACGGCAATAATGGACCAGAATTCATTTTATCTTCGAACCTTTAATATTTAATTCATAATGTTCCTCTTAATTAAGAGGATTTATGATTTGTTTTAAAGTATGTTTTTTAATAAGATACTTCAAATTCTCGCTCTCTCCTTAGATTACTAGTAACCTTCGGTCGGGCGCTTGTAACAGTAAACGAAATTGATTTTGTTACATGAATAGTTATTAGCTTTTTTGTAGCGTAGTAATCTCCGTAGGTTCCATTACTATTTTAAGCTCATCATTTCCGCACGTTACCGAAATGAGGCTTCGTTGGTTATTGTTTTTGTTTATTATAATGTGGTACATAAAATTAATATAAAACATTTTACTAGAATAAGTTGAGAATGATTAAAATTCGTAATCAACAATTAGGGACGGCAAAACGAAAAAGGGAAGACAATTAACGAAGCTGACGACAGACTGTTCTAGAATACCGCGATATTTCACGCTGCGGACGGACGGCTGTTCGTTAGGATTTTGACAGACTCTTGTCGTGAGTGAGCTCTTAATGAAGCGGTAAATAATGAGGTGTTGTGCAGCTCGAGAACCGCGTCTAATTAACGCGAGCGCCCGCAGTTTATAAAACCGTTCCGACATATCCTCGTATTACGATCCTTACACGCTATTAGTTTAACAAAGGCTTCATTCGAAGATAACAGTGAACACGTAACGTTTTTATCAGTACGAAAAGGTATGTAAGAAAAAAAATTACGATGTAGTTCTCGGCAGGTAGTAACTCGTTAGACATCCCTGCTCCGCTACAGTCGCACAGTTTTTATCGTTGTAATCGCACGGCTAGCGGTCACTTCTAGTTTCGAAGTGGTCTGGCCGACCTCTAACTCGGAAAGAAGATAAAACAAAAAGAGAAAAATGCAGGCACGGGCCGTGAGAAACCGTCTCGTCTTTGGCCGCTCTGTACCGTCCATTTATCTTGCACAGTCGTGCTGGAATGGACCGACAGCGATGTGCTTTTATTGCATCGTGCCTTTAAATATAGGTTGTGACTTTGCTTTAGGCCGTTATATTTCATATATCTTTTGGTGAATATTCTAAACTTTTTTATCTTTTTATATAATAAAGAAATATGTTGAAATATATTCAAAATATATTTACTATCTTTATCGATAAAGGAGAATATAGCCATCGTATTCATGTGTTTATATTAAAGTTATGGATATATATTTGTATAAAGCTGGTGGGTAGATCATTTTATGGAATGCATGTCTGTGTACTCTTGCATCAATATAATGAGTAGCTACACGAATTCAATAGGGAATATTAATAATAGACAGATTGGCGAAGCATATTGAATGGTGATTGCAGTCTTTGGTAGATGATATTGATCCTTTGTTTAAAGTCTTTGAGATGAAGCTGTATTATTACTAATTAAAAGGAGTGCTTCACAAGAAACAAATTACTATATCTGATAATAAAATCGAATAAGAAATAAAAAGTCTAAGCACTTTATACAAAGAGAATTCATAAATAGTAAGTGGATCGATCGACGTGAATTTGTAAGTAGATTTGAAGTCCCCGTCTTCCCCACCCGCTGCAAGTCACGGGTGTAAATTTAAGAAGGCCCCTCAATTTAAAACGAAATGTGTAACAATGGCGTTGCCCTGTTCCGCTAATTTCCGCCCTCGGCATAACCGCTCAGCACCGAAACGAAAAAATATTCACTAGGGCTATTTTCGTATTTTCAAATTTACGTAACAGTTTCAGAAATTTTCAGTTTATAAATGACATCGTTAGCATATTATTTTAATTAACTGTCAATCATATGCAGAAAACATTTAAACATTATACCTACCATATTTACAGAATTAGATTTTGATTACAACTTTACAATCTTAAAAATATTTAACATGTGGTTACCAGACGGAATGTTTGAAGTTTGACGTAACACTCAAAAACCGGTGCTGGTCGATAGAAATCGTTTTAAGACAAGATAAAAATAATCATATAAATAAATATTACTATTTTAAATCGTATGCTTTGTAGGTGGCGTTCCTCTGAAATCACGCCCATAAGTTTAATTAAAAACATTTGTCAAAACGGCTCTCCAATTAGGAATTTCATTCATTAAAAGAATTAAAGATTATAATATATGGCTGTCGATTAGTTTTACATTGAAAGAAAGATAATATGTGATTTTATCATATGCAATGTAGGAAGTTAGACGTACATAGGCAATGGATTTGGATTCGTGATATCAAGATACACTCTCTGGGAATCATTGAACTCGGCTCTCTTATTAATAACTCTCATAACGCGATGTTTGTTTTAGTCGCCTCGGGTACGGTTAGGTAATGCTGAAGTTGATTCATGAATGGGAGAGGGTTCGTGCCTAGCAAGTGTGCACACATGAGTATATATTTAGCAAACATCATTTTCCTGGAAATATATCTTGCAACGGAAGCTTCGTGAATTATTGCTTAACGGGGAGATGTTTAAATATTTGTCAATTTATAATTAGGCAATTCGTGTTTTTTGATTTCCTTTTTTTGTTTATGAAAATGCATAAAGAGGACCAAAGCGTAGAGTCTGAAACTATGAATATGTTTTAAACTTAAAAGTTATTTATTATTCACAATTAAACAGTCTCATATTTATGATATGAAAATATAATCTCACGCCGTGCTATATATAAGCAGTTAACATCGTGCTTAATGTGCTTTAAGCAGTATTATCGTGCAAATGAATGGAGGAGATACCGAATAAGCGGGCAATTACCGCTCGCTCGTAGACCGTGGGGACTCGCACGTAAATAATCGTGCTCACGCGCAGAAACCCGATAGTAATAAACAATTTTCCATTAGCCAAGCGTCGACCAGGCAAGAAGGGAGAACGCTTCCAATTTCCATACCTAACGGAAATCCCGTATGCGACGGCGATAACCTTTTATTACGAAGTTGTCGTTTGAAGATATTATTATGTTAATGCCAAAGGAATGCAAATTTAGCGTGGCAATAGATTTTACAAGAATAGCGCAAGCTAGGCTAAAGCTTTTCGATTTTGGTAACATTTCACTCGAAAATGTTTCAGTGGCTCTATATTTATTCCTGGAGCGTTGTAAAAAATCAAAAAATACTTGAATAAAGGGCAGCTCGTTTAAACAGTGGAGTAAAACGTATTTTTATTTTAGATAAGCATCGGCGCCTCGATTCACTGCGAAACGCGTCTTACTTAAACGGTTGCTATTGTTCAGCGAAACGGAAAAACGGTTTCGCAGGCGAATCCCCGGTCGGTCGTATTTCACCCTGAGTTCAATATTATTTCGGCAGCGGCACAAAGAAACGGATGGCCCGTGCCGACGCCGCGGGCGCCTCTCGCATCCTTCCACAATATTGTCCTCCCTACTGCCTCGGGTTACACTGTAAATATTTTTCGGCGGTTGCCTGATTGAAAAAATTTATCACATTCCACCCCTGTATACCTAATATCAGATAGAGTTTTCATTAAATAGAGGTCTGGTGAAGATAGCGTTATAATATCGTAACGTTTGAAAGCATTCTCTATTCGTGAAGTTTGAAATACCAAACACAACTATACCTTTTTACACCTGAGTTTGAAACCCTAATCTTACATTCCAACTTCAAGGCATTGTCTCAGCTATCTTATTATATGAGCTTCATAAAGTTAGCAGTAAAACTTTATAACCCATATATAATTACTTGACATTTAGAATGAAAGCCGTATTAAAATAAAAATATCGTAAAGTGCAGTAGCATGAAGCATATAAGTGAACATAATACAAAGTTGGAAAAAATACAGTTGCCTGATACTCAATAATAATTACAATGTACTCCAACTAAGGACACCCAAGTCGCCGTTAAAAATAACATTTAAAACATTTATATTAATATTTATAAAAGCAAATAAAACAATAATAATAAATCAAGTAACTAAATATAGTGAAATGAGGCGCAAATTCATGGTTGCAGTACATTAGCTCTTTCCGCAATATTCGTAGGACCCTTTTGGAATTAAAATAGATTGAAATTTTATTTCATCTACATTTTTTCCCCATATTCAATTCATGATCCGTGAAATTTATTAAAGGACAATCCAATGCGTAATATTTTATCAATTAAACACGGTTGGTTTCGATTTCGAAATAATATCATGGCATTTGAACAACCCGCAATTTATAATAAGTTACCAATTCGTATCAAAATGTTACGGTGATAAATAAAATTATACTTTAATTAAAATCCCTTACTTTAATTTCAATACATTATTGGTTACGTGATTTTTTATATAGCTTATAAATGTATATGTATATTAAATGTATTTAATTGACTTAAAATTAAAGAAAAAGACTTAGAGCTGGATCCACCATGTCTATAATATACGGGTTATTGGGTAATATGAAGCAGAATTCATTTACAATTTAACTTCTGTAATACTTCTATATATTGGTTCCAACCAGAAATAAAACTTGAAGAATAGGTTGAAATATCAAGAAAAAAAATATTACAATCACAATAAGACGACTGAAGATCCGCTTTTTCCTTACTTGTGAAATAAAATCAGTAGATCAGTAGATATAACATTTAGTTGTCATTCCAAGTAACATAGAACTGCTTCGTGAACTTAAGTTGTACAAAGCATCGTTTTACGGTTGACCGACGCAAATAAATGACGGTATATTGGGTCATTGGTTTCTCAACAAACGATGGAATTGCTTTTGTGTTATTTGTTTGATGAAAACTTACAATGTAATGACTGTTATACACATTCAAGATGGATGTGCAGGATGACCTTTGTGTATAATTAACCACATTGTTGTATTTTGCTAGACAACATATTTTCTAATATGAATAAAAACAAAGCTTTCAAAATATTATTAGCGGAATTGAAAAAATAGAATTAAGCATAAATAACAAAAAAAAAAATATTTTATCGTAAAAAAAGCGCGCGGTGCACGGTGTTGGTAGTTATTAATATTTTATTGACAGATGTGAGTAAAAGGACAATTCAGACATTTCATAGTATCTTAAAAAGCACCCGTTTAAAGCAGCTAATAAAAGCGTTATAAAAAGCAAAATATGTAAGTGCGACTACAAAAATAGCAAACAGCAAAAGTATTACTAAAATAAGCATATAATTAAAGCACCCTTCCTTCCATTTACTTAAAACTTTATACACTTTTAAAATATGTCAGTAATCAATAGACCGTAATGTTGGATGCACGCCTTATGGAGCGTTAACCCTTCCAAATCAAAGGGGATTAATATATCCAGAGTGTTTGGTTTCTCTAATTACGATATACTCCAGATAGGAGTTATGGTAATGTCTGGTAACCTCCGTAGATATGTAGCTGCGGTGTTGAAGTTTCACTGATACTTACGACTCAGAATTTAGGGTCTGTAGAGCGAGCCATTCGTTAGTCACGCCCGATGACGTGTACCTTGGACAAGACCAAAACTTTTATTAGAAAGATTTCGTCGGCAGCTTTTTGTAGGTACTTGTCCTAAAAGGTTTTTTGTTCGATCAATACTATATCAGACGGCATAATGCGTTCCTCGTATATTTTTTTTAAGTGACCTACTGGTATACGGACATGCATTTGGATTTTTATTTTATAGTTAAAGTGGTCTCGTATCGTAAATTAAACCAAAAAGACATTCCTCCGCTAACGTATGTATCTTCCTTAACTGCATATTGCGGTAAAATGCATAAATTTCCGTTTAAAACAAAGGCACTCGACATGCAAAGCATGCGGTACCGCGAACTCCTAAGGGGTAAAAAGAAAAGGCGTTTCGTGGTAAAAAGTGAGTTAGGGCGCAGCTTTGTTTGTGTATGATGTGCTTAAAGTGTTTAGATAAGTGTAGCGGAGAGCACTGCGATGCACGTTTGTTATCTCTTGGGGAGTTGGGCTTAGACAAATGGAGCCATCCTGTGTGGTCTGTTTAGATAACTCTCACCAAATATGTACATTTCAATCTCAAATTTAACTATTTACTCTATACTGGAGTAAACCATGATACGATTTTTAGTTATATTTATTTTTAGAAACAAGCTTGTCATGGGTAATAAATATTATGAGCTTTTTATCATGTTCTGTTCATATTAACAAAAAAGAAAGTAAAAAAAAACAAGCAAGGATGTGTCAAAACTACATATAAACATTACAGCGGTCATGCCAGCTGCCTATTCATTACAGTTATTTATAGGAGGCTGTGTCAAAGCCAGTTCGTATTTATTCGGACAGTACGACAGTTTGTTTATTTTAAAACTGGTTGGGGTAAAATACTCCAGCAGATAAGCGTCCAGTGATCCATAACTATAATATATATTTACAGCTGCGCTGATGACAGTGATACAACTCATACCACTGATTTACTATTTGACATGAGAGAACTCTTCACACTATTTTTGGAAGTTCATTATTTCAGAATAATGCGTGCAATGAACTCAAGGATTGGGTAGAAAGATACGACCATTTTAAAAATAGAATTTATTGAATAAAAATGACGTAATGAGTTCTGAAAATCTTCACTCACTGGAATATCATATCTATGCTTAAAAGCGAAGAGGACAAAGTCAATCGATATTGTAGAGACAATAGGCATCTCTTATTCAAAACGGAAACTATTAGAGCTTCGTCATTGTATTCGGGGCCTCACCTCACCTCAAGTAAATTATTCAAACAAAAAGTGGTTTGTTTACAAAAGCTGGCTGAGATAAGTATTAAGGATTATTGGTGACAGACAGAGAGACAGTTGACTTTAAACATGTAGTCTATGGTATTGGAACGCAGTCTGTCGATCGATGTCGACGTAAAAGATTTATGCCCGAGTTCGTGACACTGGAATTGTTTTAAGTAATCCAGGATTATCCTCCAGAAAACATCTTCTTATATAGTTGATTAAGTCCATAGTTCCGGAATACAAAATGTTAAACTAATATTTTAAATTGGAAGGTGTGTTTGTGTCTTCTTATTCATGTCATAACTGAGCAGTAAACATAATTTCTTAAACTGCAATTGGTACTTAAAAGGCCAACGATTGCTCCAGAATACCTTTATCACAGATTAGACCTCACCTAAGCACAAGAATGCAAAGAAAAGATTTTATAAGTTAGTTATAGCAAGATATTTAAGTTTTAACTATAAATGAAAATATTTGATTACCTACAATTTTATAAACATCTAATCGGTTTATTTGATAGAGCCAATTATGATCGTTTCAACCACGAAGATTCAGTTTAATGAAATGATTGTGTCGATATTATATATTAACGTTGAAAGAAGATAATTGAATTTCCTGGACGAGTTGTATTGGCTGCAGTGATCACCGCATTCAGTGCCCCTTTCATAAGCCGCACTCCGGCCACACGGTACGATTTGATGAGGCGTTTCCTCTAATTATTCGACCTATTAATAAGATACTGGCTGAGACTTTGAAAACAATCCATCACTGTACTTGGAATAAACGTTTCTTTTGAATCAAGTGTTTCTCAGATGCTTTAATTCCTATTGCTCTCCACTACATTAGACTATGTAATTCCCGTGTAATATACTCTTCTTCTTTGTTAATGATCCATCTTAATTGTATTTAAGCTTAGACACAAGACTTTGCTTTCGTGGTCATACATAATTAAAGTGAAGTTATTTTATTCTTGTCTCCTAATTATAAAATAAACTTTAAAACAATTGTTTACGTCTGAGTCTGTTACTTAATATTCTACTA
>JAPOND010000091.1:1442993-1456260 GCA_028829205.1 Ithomia salapia aquinia | reverse complement strand
GGTTTTAATGGAATGTTAAATATTTTAATCAAATTTATTTCCAAATATTGCTAAACTGAAAACATATTTCATTTCATCAATGTGATAGATCAACTTATATTTGATTCACAAATTATTTTATTTTTTTGTTTAATATCTTGTTAGGTATACGTATTTCATTGTATGCTAGGATAAGCCTAAAATAAAAGATATGTACATCAAAGTTAACAAAGAGATAATAATTTATAATTAACTAGTGTAGCTCCAACATCTGGAAGTAAAATTACTAAAAATATGGTTTTGGGCAATGAATTCCTTTACAACCATTTACTGTATACAAATTACTGCTTATAAATGAATCGTGTTTGTTTTAATAAAAGAAATATTTTCAAGAAGTACCTACATACTCAGCATATTTTTAAATAAACCAAGTAGTTGGTTTTTGGTTAGGTTTATAAATTATCATATTTTTAAAAAATATATTTTTATATACATTCAAAACGATATATTAAAAATTTAACATATTATTTAGTTAAGTTACATATAAATATTAAATAGGCTTATATTTTAAAAAGGGAAGTCTGTTTGTCCGTTATGCTGTCAAGACTTACCATGAGTTATGAATATGGATATTTAGATATTATTAACTAGTCTGTACCGAATAGCTGGCACTGTGGTAGAGTCAATAAAGGTAGTAGGATAATAGCAACGGTGGTAGAGCCACGGGTAGCAATTATTAAAGAAATAAAACACCGTAAGAGATAGATATAGGAGAGATAAACCAGTGTAAGAAGACCCTCGACTGAAACCATAATTTACTAAAAATAAGCTCAATAAACATTTATTCATAAGATAAAATAAAAATAATAAACATCCACGTGTACCCAGTAATGACTCAGCCAAACAAATAACATTTTTATACAAAAATATTTATTTAGGATATTTCATAAAAGGAAAATTATTACAGTAACTTGACTCTTCTACTTGACTGGATTATGATTAACCCACCTCTAACTCTTAGATACACCGCATTTTACGTAATAAAATGAATAAAATATTACCGGGTTCGGGGATCTCTGCTACAAATAATTAATATGAAGGCGCTTACTTTCATACGAATATGAAACAGAATGTACGAAAGATAATAAAGTGCTACTTATAATAAATAAATTTGACCGTAAGAGGAAGATTAGTATTACATAGTTAATGTGTAATAATGATTTATATAAAATTAAATAATTTCAAGCATACAATAAACGTCTTGTTTTGAAACTCTATATTGTAGAGCTCTGACAAAAGATATTGATATTGGTTACTGGGAAGTCAAACTCCATGATAGAGTTCTGAGAAAAGTTATTCATATAAATACTTTTAATTGATATAATTGATGTATACATACAGTATGCTATGAATTTAACATTTAATTGTAGTTTGCAGTCAGTAGTCTAATCTGGCGTGCACTTGCAGATTCTCAAAGCAAGTATTTCCCGAGGCGCAGGAAGCACGATCGAGTCGGCAATCGGTGAACATCCGACGTGGCTTTGTATCTGCATTGCTACTAATCTACGTAGGTGTTGTTTATTCCGTCTACACAGCTTCTAGGCAGATGAAGTAATGAATTCTCTTTCATCTTTGATATTTTTTCTGTCATATCAAATTTTATCGTTCATTTTATGTATTTTATTTCTGTAATATATTACTTTAATACTATTGAGGTTTTTAGATATACTGTGATTATTTATACTATTAAAATTTGTTTCCTGATTTAAAAGAATCTGAAACTTCCTATAGAATTATATTTGGTTTAAATGAGTTACAATTTAATAAATGGCATGAATTCAAAAAGCGACAACCGAATTCTCATCAACGGTTTAATTTTGTTGACATGCGTCGCATATAAAACAGTTGACGTCGGCAACCCTTTGCGATAGTCCCCGAAGGCGTGGCTCTCGTGGAACAAACAAACGGAAGCGAAATTGAGAGGAGCGCCCAGGACTGGTATACCTTTTTATTATGGAATCCCTTTTTAATTACCAAGCCACAAATAAAAATTGTATTTTTTATTTCAAGTAGGGGTAATTGAAAAGGAAATTGCCGGGCTGTGTAGCGTCGAATGAAACTTTAATATAATGCATAGACCCCTTTGATCTCCGCACTTCGCCGGTATTAAATCACTGAAATATAATTATATCTAAAATGAATAAAAACATGCGTGCTCTTGCAATTGGATCTAGACTAGCTTTATAACAAATGATAAAGTTAAAACGTGGTTCGCCGGAATCAAAAAGTCAGGAAAAAAATAAAATTTGGTTTGAATGTAAAGGGCCTTTACAAGAAACATTAAACCTAAGAAGTGCCATAAATTACGTGTGAAATAATAAAAGGAGGAAAATCTTTCATCCACAAACGTTTTACAAAGAGACACCCCCACTCCAACGCAGATAAATGTCGCTTATAGAGCTATCTACTGTCGCGGAAACATGCCTCCGTCGAAAAATTTCCTTGATATCATCTAACATAAATGCAAGAATCAACATTTTCGTTTAAAATAATAAAGCAGACATGTCAATCATTCTTTTGACTTTTCAAACTTTTTTA
This sequence comes from Ithomia salapia aquinia, assembly GCA_028829205.1. Taxonomy (NCBI): domain Eukaryota; kingdom Metazoa; phylum Arthropoda; class Insecta; order Lepidoptera; family Nymphalidae; genus Ithomia; species Ithomia salapia. The sequence goes on along the minus strand of JAPOND010000091.1, from coordinate 1,453,683 downwards.
TAACGATGATATTCTATTATTATTTAAATGTACTTATTTTAGGTAAATAATTGAAGAGGTTTTCTTTTTCATTCAGTGTTTGTTGTTCGTATAATGTTCGACATCACGCTATTGAAGCATAAACAAGCAATATTGCAAAAAGCTATGTTTTGTACGAGTATATTATGATACTCTATTGCCATTAAATCTGAATTATTATAATTGAATGATGATTTTCGGGTATACCGCGGAAACCGATGAAGTTATAAATTTACCAAAACTGACATTTGGCTCAATTGTTATTCATATGGTATTATTTTCCATTAAATTTCAATACTTATCCTTAACGGTTATACTTGATAGTTTAAGTAATAGAGCGATATAAAGAGATAATTTCTTCATTACGACTAACATTTTAACAAAATATTGAAGATAGTCCAAAAAAAAATAAGCACAAAATAATAATCATAGGTATTATGCCACAAAGAACACGTATATTCTGATATTCAAAAATAAGAAACAAATATCTCTATGATTATAAGGATAGAGGCCTTTATCTTTTAATCCGTAAAAAGAACAAGAGTGGGTCGGTAAAGGTAAGACATACGGTCAAAGGGAAGATAATAAAGCGTTGTATTTTCATTCTAATCCGTAGTCGAGTCGGGATGAGGGGGAAGGGGGGGGGGGAGTTCAGTGAGGGAGGCTCGATATCTAAAATTACAAACCTGCAGAGTGCCTATCTCGAGGTACCTCCTCTATTCCTTTACGTTGAACTGCCATTTTCAGACATGGCGCCCATTCAAACTAAGCTCAAAGTATAATGTAGATATTATGAACAATCATTTTAGTATGAAGGCAGTATTTATGTAGACAGACAGAAGTTTTGTTTTAATTAAGGACATCCTGTACCAATGAAACTTTCTATTTAAAACATTATCGATATAAGATAAGTTATGTTAATACAGATTTTACAGTTTTGGAAGACATTTAAGTTCTGTAAGTAAGTGGTTTAAAATCTTAACCGCATTGAAGCCGTGCGTTTAAGCGTGTTGCGGTCGCGTGCCCTCAGAACATAAGGTTGCGGGACTATCACTCTGAAACCTTATCAAACCCGGGGTTACGTTACATGCACATCTGTGTTTTAATCACATGAAAGTTATTACACATATGAAGCCTTTATTGTATATTATTAACAACTTTTATAAAGAAGAATTTTAGAATTACAATAGGAAGTGAATCTATCGTGATAAAAATCACTTTAGCGTTAGCTAGCGACGGGAACTGATGTCTATCGGTATTGTGACATACGATGCGGCTCCGATATATGTCGCAGGGGAAGGTTGTGGCACCGAACCTATTATTTTTCTAATACAACATTTATCGTTCTTTACGCCACGTACAATAATAGTTAAATTTGAATACAAAATATACTAAAAGCACATTTTATCGTAATACTTCAATATTACTTGTGATATGTTATGAATGTTTTACAACATACACTTTTAATTACTTCAGGCGTTAAGAAATCAAAGTCTTAATGCTCATATGAAAACTCTTATAGCGTAAAGCAAAAGCCTTACTTACGCTGATGTTTACGCTCCTTGATCAGTAGTTCCGTACGTATCACGTTAGATATTATGCACGTTTCGTATAAAACGTAACTAGTGATGCGTGAAAAATGGAAACGCGACGGAGATGTCTTTTAATGACATAGTCAGATAGCACAGGGGTGAATTCACACCCCACTTTATATTATTTCAACTTCACCTTTTATATCACAATGCGAGTTTTATAGCTCTTATGATTTTTTTCATACAATTAACTTGCACCCTAAATGAAACTCAACCGCCTGTTAAGTTTTTTGTAACTGTAAATGATTTGATTAGTTTAACAGATAGTAAAATTGAATGCAATAAATTGTGTAACTTTATAAGGCAATCTAATTTAAGATGCATCCTAAATTAACACTATTCAAGTGTCTATAAACTAAGTATAGGCGATAGTATTGCTTTCAAACTTCCAGCGGTCCAGCTTGTTATTCGTAATTGACTCGCGCGGGAATAAATAGATATACATTATTGAATGGATACTAGTTAGACTCTTATACTATAAACTAGTGTTGTAACACTTATTAGCGTTCAGTATCGATAGAATCTATAATATACTTCAACGTGTGGAGCTTTTACGGCAGGCGTAATAAAAACAGGTCGTTTGTTGGTGATGAATGATCGGAGCGACATCGACAACGTAATTGGGTGTCGAAGTCTAGAGCTAAAAGCATACACGTGTTGCCAGATCGCTGGGCCATCTGATAGGCCATTGTCTCCGCTTTATCTAAGCAAGCTGTACGCAATAAATCCTCCATGTAGCATTGTGTCGGTAAGTGATGTACTCTATCGAGGTGCGTGAAATATCGCTCCCAGAATGTTATTAGAGCGCGGCATAGTCGATCGATGCTGTAGGAAAACACCCTTTCAAGTTGGCAAGCATTTCCTTCTTAAGGAAAAGTGCTAAGATTTTTTTTCTTTAAGAAATAATATGATTTATTTAAAAGCACACAACAGAAATGTTATGTTTTGAAAAGGTAAAATTACTTTTAAAAAATATTTTTATTAAATAGATTTTTATATCGATTTTTATAACCAAAAATATAATGCAGCGATGCGCAACGTTACTTAGACACGCCACGTGGCCATTACGTGCTTGACTGCCCGTAGTGGCCCATTATACCGTCCTCGAGGCATTAATTAGGCGTCTTACATAAATTGCCTATTTGCCTCACAATAGTGATTTCATTGTACCTTAATCTGGGGATTTAAAATAACAGAGAAAGTGAAGGTTTTCATTTAATTCAATAAAAACTTAAGGTTGAACTATAAATAAATTATAGAACATCGAGGGTACATATTTGAGGGCGATGGCGTATTTAAATAACTATCGATTAAACTACAGTAAGCCAAGTAGTGAAGCCAGTTCCAGTTGTTATGATGAATTGATTTAAGTCCATTCTGAATTAAATTAATAAATTTAATACATTTATATTAATACAAGGTACATAAAAATATAATAATTAATACGCTGATAAATTATACAAATATATAAAATGTATGCTGAGTAAGGTTCTTATTTCATTTTGCATTAGCTTTTAAAGTAGCTCAACGCTGCCCAGAGCCGGTAAAGCCAAATGAGTGTCCTTTTAATCTAGACATGATATACATCCATAGCCGTTATTAGTTGCTACTTTGTCGAAGTTACAGACGTGAACGTTGCCTGGCTGCATCAGCCGCGGTTAGGGTTGCCACAACTTTGAATATTAGTTTCACTATTTTGATTGCGTACAAGTTGATGATGTTATTATATAAACAGAAATTTGATATTATAATTAGTAATTATTTCCTTTTAAGGACACCAAATTAAGCTACAATTTTCATTACGTATGTTGATTTAGTCTTTGATGTGATGTTTGAATTTTTAAACAAAGACAAATATTTATGAACATGCACTAACTTTTTTAAATTCTATTCTTTTAAATTTAAATTTATATAAATTTGATTAACTAATGATACCGTAGCGCACCGTATAGCAATACGGTTGCTCAATTTGTAGAGAGTCGGGACGGTTTCCCAAATGTCGCGGGTTCTAATCCCCACCCGTATCGGGCTATTTTTCATTCTATACTTATCTAAATTTAATCTTTGATTACAATGATATAGATAAAGCTAATAAAGACTAATAAAGTCCTGACACCCCTACACACACATACTCAGTTACTATTGTCCGCCGTTTCTTATTTCACCATCTCCGCTGTTCACGCTCAGCGATAATGGGAATTTTTGAAATTGCAACAACACACGGACTAGCTACTCTTCGCTATGGCTACTGGAAAATGTCTGCTCCTGTTCTGTTAATACCTCTCGATGAGTAACTAAGGATCTCATTCTTTACTGATTATAACATTGTATCTTTTGCATATATTCTCTTAGCATAATTATTGCTCCGGATTTCTATTAAATTGCAATGATAGTTGTATATATTAAGATTAAGATTCAAATATTTTTGGTCAATTTATAAGAAATAGGTTGATTACCTATGATGTATCAATACTGAAATAAATATATATTTTATGCTTTTACAAAATTGGAGCTAGAAGATATACGAATATTTTCATATATATAAAAATATTTGTGAAATGTGAAGTTGGTGGTAGGTTTGTGTCTGTTCAGATACTTTTGTTTTCTGCTAGACTTAATTCGCTCTGACAGATATTTGGCCACGGAAATTCTATTCAGTAAAATAATTAAGATTTATTATCACATAAATCATAATGAAGCTAAAAGTAATGTGAAAATGTTGTTTTGTTGAAAAGTCATTAAGAAATTACCTTTTATTTACGATATAAAAAATGAGGACATTTTAATCGAAATACTAAATATCATGGATTAATATAAACAAAATAAATAAACAGTGAATATTAGGTCCCAGATATCAAGTCACAGTTACACTGAAGTTAATGTAATGCTAATAATATTTTATATTATACCATCACTGTTATTATTCATGTCAACATGAAAGCCATAAAATGTTATACAAAATTACATACAGCTTATAAATATTCATTTTAACACTACGATAAAACTTTCTTTCCATTTATAGGAAACAAAAGGATTATAGGAGGAGTGGGGGGGGGGCAAAGGAGTACTGACGTGCATTGGTCATTCTTGTTACCTTATTGATTTAACGACCACCTGTCGCTTATTCAAGGAAGTGATGGTGGATTTCGGAAACGGAAGCTCACGCGTCTACCATCTGCCCTCTACGACATCCTCAATAAACCTTACAAGTGTAAATACTAGGGAACTAGACGGTCAGTTCGGATTTAGATAGATAAAAATAGAACTCTAATGTACGAATGATTTATGAGGGTAATAAAATACTAAATCGATTAACTTTTAAATTAATTACAACGTTTGAACATAAGTTGTGGAGATAAATAATTAATTAATGTTAGACTTATATGTGTTTTAATTATTTTATGGTTTAAAATATACTCATTCCACTAAATAAAAAAGTCAAAAGATGTTGTTAATAAATTAAGTATCTAGTTTAAATCTTAACGAAAACTATCCTCCGTCATATGATCCCGAACTGAATACGAATTTCTATACAAAATTCATAATTAAATTTAACTCTTTAATTATTTTTTCGTTTTTAAAAGTTCAATTAATTAGGACTGGTGTTGACGTTGTTATGTATGTCAATACAAATGAAACCATTAATTTAAAATGAATTTATTGCTGCATATTTTGAATAAATATTTGATTTTCCTTTTTGCAGAGTTAAGATAAACAAATTTATTTCAAATAATAGTAAATGAAGCAATGTGGGTTTTATGAATATATTAATTTGTCATTCTGTTAGATTTAAATATTTATTCTGATTCATTTCGATTATTTTAACATACCGACACGAACTCTACTAAATGTGATTTAATTGCATAATTTTGCCTGCTATATTCTTGAACTTACTTGCTCTACCGTACTTGGTATGTTCGTCAATACTTTGATAAGTTTGGGATCGAGATCGACAGAGCCATTTCGTAAGCATGTTATTCAGAATCACGTGCGATAGAGTAGACTCTATACTAGAGTATGCAAAGGGCGGACATGACTTGTTCCTGATGCGCCCCGCATTCCGCTCCGGACAACTTTGAAAATTGACTTTCAATGGAACTCTACGTTCCGACGGCAACTTTCTACATTTACTCCAAACAATGACAAACAAAATACAAGGTGTACAAACTTTTATTATATCAATATTCAAATTGGCTTATTACCAATATTTACAACAAATATATTTGCATGCAAATTTTGCACGTTTTTATTATTTGTAGACAGTGGAGATAACAGTTGTTATATTTTGGTATAAAGGTTGAAATAGAGATATATTGTTAAATAAAAACTGTCACTCCGTCTGTCTGTCGACCTGTGAGAAGCTTTTAACAGCTAAATGATATAAGAAAGGGATTTAAATTTTACATTTAAATATAGTGCCTGTATATATATTATTATACGATATCTTTATCTTACTCTCTTGTATTAACAGTCTAAACTATTCATGTCTGGAAACTTTAGCATTGACCTTCTTAATAAAAACTTTAAGTTTTTGTTATATTTAGGTATTATTATTACTGCCTAAAATTTACAATTGAAATACAAATCACTGTGGGTTTTGATACTGATTAAAGATAGAATATCGATTTTCGTTTGCGAATAAAACTAGGTGATAGGTTGTTTTTCTTTTAACATTTAATTATAATATTTGTTTGTATAATTGTCTCTTCATAGATTTGAAAGTTTAATGATTAAAATATAGCGAAGTCAAAACTTTTTACATTATTATATTATCCGTTATGGATACTAGATAAGTTTTCGAGATAATACAATAAGTATAAGGTCCGATAGCCCAGGTTTAAATATTTAATTTGATGCGATGGGAATAAATAGATCCTAAAGATAATAGCCGTGATTATCGATGGCATTCAACAAAGTGCACCGATTTGCATACGACAGACAGGCGAGTCGTTTTACTACCTTGATAATACGTATCATTATCAGTAATCTTTGCATTGCTTTCTTCATGTGATTTATGAAATGGAATCACAACAAAGAGCCATTATAGAATTATTTATCGGAAAGTGTTCAACTTCAATACTATTCGTGATATACATCGTAGTTTTTATAACGAAAAAGGTAATGTTTTCTGAATATAATAATTGTAAATGTGTTTCTTTTTCATATGCGAATGAGTTTTATAAAAGTTTATTGCATACAATTTTAAATAGCAATTGTACGTTTGTGAAAAATGTAATTATGTTATAAACTAAGAATACAAAATGATTAAAACGGAATGCTTTCTAGAAAACTATTTAAGAATACACAATAAAAACAAATTCAATTAAATTTAGGATAAAAATTAAATCGATACGAGCAAGGATTTGAACCCGCGACCTTTGGAAAAAAGAACGGATTTGCAGGTTCAAATGAATCCTCGTATCGGTTTATTTTTAATACTAAATTTATTTAAATAAGCTTAACATGGCTATACATGTTCAAACATAAATCAAACTCAATTTTTTCCATCCCTTGACAATTTCAATTACCTTACCTACACTTGTTACGTTTTTGGTTACTCTCGTTTGTCTTTGTACCTGTATGTCCGGTCAAACGGTAAATTCAGCACGTGCGAAGCGGAGAGCTGTTCCGATTCGATTTGCTCCGTGGGATAGTCACATGCAGCCCCCGATGGACCGTGTAAGTGTCGCATTTACTACGCGACCATTATTAATACACCCCCTCCCTCTCGAGACCCTGTGTGTTAACTTAATCTGTTCAGCAAAAAATCTTGATCGAAAGCCAACCCAACTTTATGAGGGTCTTACAGTTAAATGTTGCGTGTAATGTTTGGTTTGTGATTGTAATTATCTATTGAATCTCTATTCTAGTGGAAGAGTTCAGTTATTGCACGACGCTCCACCGAACTGATTGATTGGTTTCGGTCCTGTTTGTATCCATCAAGTTGATAGACAGACGCCATTGCATTTTACACTGAATTACTAAACTGATTCCACATAATTGTGTTTTGACTGCCTCTTTGTCAGTCGACTGTTTGTGACTGTGCATGTCATATTCATCAATTGAGTGTCGAGTCCCCGATTCGGTTCTTGCTTGCAATAAATATTAACATAAAATTAAGTATATTTATCAGTAACATATTAATGTAGGACGTTAAACGTATGTTATTATTAAGTAAAACTGATCACAAACACAATATTATGATAATATAAAACATATAAGTCCTAAAGACTATATGTAATACCTATTTTTATCGAATAAAAGATACTTATATTTATTAAAAATAATAAGCTGTACAATTTCAGTAAAGTTGCGAAGAAGCGCTTCATAGCCAGAGTATGGACACTACAGTGTCATCTTGCTAACACATTTTCTAGCATCATTGTCTGCTCGCTCTCGTTACAACGACGTTCAACTTTTTATTTACGCTCAAGTGCATTCTGTTTCTGTCGCGACGAGAACTGAATTAAGCTTCTCAGAGTTGATATGGGATCATTCAACCTAAGAATATTGAGTTACACAGCGAACTGGGCGCTTTGTTGGATACTTGCACGTGATGCTGGTGAATCTTTTGTTACTGAGACCGTGACTGAAGCTCGTAATGGTTGCATATTTCTAATGAACAATTAAGCTATTCACAGTGTCTCAAACATATGTTATTAAGAATGCTTCTTTATATAAAGGTAATTTAGAAGCTTAAAGCAGAGCTGAATTTTGTGGCAGTGACTTAGCTGCCACAAAATTCAGCTATGACTAATATGTTTATAAATTATTTGAAATATTCATAGATTAAAAAGTTAGGATCTCTCTCTCGTCTCTCGAATTTTAAACTAGTACTTAAAGTGATTTAATAAGCTTTACATCCTTTATCTGACGATTTTGAACGAAATATCTCAATGCCAAATTCAAACAAATAATATGTTAAAGGATTAACCAGAACAGACAGTCAGACTTAATAAGGGTCTTTTATATTTACATAGCCTGTAGTCCTTATTAGTATCATGTGTAAAGTGAGAGTAAAATGAACTCAACAGTTAATATTAAACGCGTGAACTTGAATAAAAATATAATTTGTAATGTCACAAATAACAAACAGAAGCGTCTGTTTATAAAAATATGATAAACATTAAAAGGTACACTTAAAGATATATGAATTGTATATAAAATAAAAAAGAAAACAGTGATTATTATCTACAAATAATCACTTTCTTCCCTCTCACTCATAATTAAAACCTGTAATTTCAATTTGGTTTACATCTAGTTTGGTAATTGTGTTAAAACAAAATTAAATTAATCTTATATGTACACAGTTCATAAAAATGCTCTATCAGCTGTAATTCAGCTGTATGTATATGAACTGAATACTCTACTGTGGATTTATTGGTTGGCCGAGACTGGAAATTTAATTTGGAACTACGCAATTTCCGCTCGCGACGTCGTGCTTCCGATCCACTTCTCTGTCATCATTTTTGTTGTGACAAATTTTTGTTCACTAACTTTCATAGCTTAATTATAATGGTTGAAAAATAATCAGAGTATAAAAAAAAGGTTGTGAAACTGTAATGTTAATTTAAAACACATGTGTCCTCTTTTTATTACATGATGAAATATAATGTATATTTACATTGTTGTAGACAAATATGTTGCAACTAAGTATATTTGAAATAAAAATTGGGCTTATACAAAATCAATACAAACTATAAAGTAAAATCAATTTTATAATAAAAAAAATATACAATAAAAATAAACCTGACCAATGTTTCCCACAGGTCTTAAGTTCGAATCCCTGCCTGTATCGGTTTATTTTTCATTCTAAATTTATTTAAAAATCTATTAAAGCATTTCCAAACCTAAATTGTATAAAATATTCCCTAAATATCAAACAATAAATGAAAATAAATAATGTTTTTGTTAGCATATCGTTTCGCTTAAAAACAACCTCCAATAACTTAATTTCGGTTCTAAATCATCCAAAGTTGTTTATTAACACGGAATAAATTACTAAATTGTTTTTGTTTCCTGTAAAGGTTCAAACTCTAATGACGTTCAATATGATAAAGAAAAACAAAGTTGAAGTGGAAAGTTTTGTACCACGAGTTTAGTGTTTTATTTTTATTATATATATTATAAAATCATTATCTTATACATTTAATAATATTGATGTGTCAATTTGTAGTTCCAAATTAATAATCTTACTAAATTCATATGAAAGTATATATAGTATTTTAATAATAATAAAAAAATAAAGTTTTTGTCTGTCTGTCAGTTTGTTCCAGCTAATCTCAGAAAAGGCTGGACCGATTTTAACAGAACTTTAACTGGTGGATAACTTATGTTATAAGGAATATTTTTATTACTTTTATTTTAGAAAAAAATATACTCTTATAGAAAAAAAAATAGAGGTTGTGTATATAACAATTTCACGCAGACGAAGTGACGGGTAACAAACAACTGGTGCAAATATAAAATCTGTTAATATTTTTGACAAAAATTAATGTTTAAACATGAAATCAGATTACATAATTACATAACATTTATATACATATAGTATTATATATTTTAATGGCACTAATTACGTCATTAAATACGATATGACATACAAAATGAGAGCACAGGTGGTGGGTATTGTTTCATATGTAATGACAGCTGGTGAAACAAAACAATCATTTAAATGAACGCCATTTTGTATATTGAGATCATTCATCATTCAAATGTTTAATTTAACTATACGTTTAATGAATGCTGTTGTGATTTAACAGCTATTTATTATATACATAACTGTTGTGTACATAACTGTGTTTTATCCACGACTTCGTCTGCATGGATTGTTATTTATGATAATTTATTCATTATTTAATTGAATTCATTTGATGACTTTTTTTTTCTGAAATAAAAGTAGCAAAATTTAATCCTCATAAAATTAACTAACCAGTCCTGTTGATATCGGTCCAGCTGTTTCAAAGATTAGCCAGAACAATCAAACAAACTGACAAAAATATAGAAAAATGTTTTTTTTATATACGTACCTACGTACTTCTACGTAATAAAATATTTATTTGGAAGTACAAACAGGTACTTCT
>JAPOND010000090.1:2396166-2407636 GCA_028829205.1 Ithomia salapia aquinia | reverse complement strand
AACTTGCAACGTTTATTATAGTTTGAACAATTTACATTTAACTTGACTCAGCCAGGACAAGTTTAAATAATTACCATTAAAAACAGTATAAAGTCGTTAGCCTCCTCTTCTGATAAATTTCCGTGGTTTTTCAAAACTTCTTTCAATTTGTGCTGAACTTCTTCTGCCATTTTACAATCTCCGCAAACATAAAAATGACCTCCCTCTTCCAGAAGTAAGCGTGTTATATACGTCCCCTCATCTTCAAGAAGGGCTTGGACGTGTTTCTACAGAAAATATTGATTTAAGTTATAACCAGGTTAGAGGTAACAGGTGGACAAATTATAAGACAACATGTTTTAGCAAAAGATTGATTAAAGAGTAATCTACAACTATAAATATACCTTAAATTTGACCATATGTTTTATTTACCTTACTGACACCTTTTTCTCTCGACAGCGCAAGCAAAGATTTTGTCAGAATCCCATCAGCTATTGCTGCTTCTTTTTCATCTCTATACAGGTCCATTTCTTTATACCTGCATCCAAATAACAAGCAAATTGGACCATGTGTTTTTTTCGATTTCTCAATTTGGCATCTCCTGTGTTGCCAGAAGCCTCTGAAAGGAGCAATGCCAGAACCAGGTCCAACTAATATGAGAGGTGCTGATATATCTTGAGGCATGTGGAAGCTAGGTGCTCTGTAACAATAATTATCATAAAGAAAGTGTTCATAAATTGATGAAAAATTTCGAAACCTGAAAGAGCGTTAATAAATGATATGATCTAAATAATTCAACTATGTGTTTATTGTATGTATGTATACCTTCGTATGAAGGCGTACACTATATCGTCTGGTTTCAAGCTTTGCAAGTATGTTGAGCATACTCCATAATGAGTAGTTCCTTCTCCATCTAAAACAGATAATAGAAATATTATATTTTTTTTTATCTAATACTAGTACTTTAAATTTGCATTTATAAACATATAAATATGCACTAACTTTGGGTTTTAAACATAACAACGGCAACAGTCACATGAATATTCTTTGGATTTTTTAAAGTTGAGGAAGATATGGAATAAAACCGCGGCTGCAAAGGCGGTAACAATGCTGCTAGGAGAGAGGCTTGAGGTCTGCAAGAAGGCACTTGAGCAAACACTTCGGCTAAATGTGGACAATAGTGATGTCTCCAGTCGTCGTACTTATTTGAATCCTAGAAATGGATTGTTATAATTGTATAAAATATGTTACAAATATTACAAATGTTAGACGAGAAGTAAATATATTACTTCAATGAGTTCTGTTAAGTAGTCAGCCTCATTTTGATCACTACACGCCGAAGCTAAATATTTTAATACTTTTGTAGACGGAGGTGTGGTGATGTCAAGAAAGCGTGTAAATATTTCACGAATTGTTATTGTTGGTATGCGCTCGGTTTTCTCCCACGTTTTTACTCGCCCTGAAATTTGTAAAAGTATTTTATTCTACTATATATTTTTACAATTTTATTTACAAATTTTTAGGTATAATAATACATCGATTTTCTGTACAGGTATAATATAATTATAATAGATCATATTGAAAGTTAAGACACACAAAAATAAAGTTCCTATTGAATTATGCGAACATTGATTCAATAAAACTTATTATTAATTAAATTTTACGAAGTGCCCCGCATCTAGCTATTAAACTTTCATGGTTAATATTATTCCATAAATAAAAACTCTTTAATAACCCAAGTTATCGGAGGACTTATTAAAGTAATAACAGTAACTTATTATAAATATAAAGTTAAAAAGAAAATAAAGGAAAACCCTTATTGTGCTCCAATGAACGAAAAAGTATTTACTGTCATCTGAAACTCCTTACATTTATAATGATAACAAATAAGTTTTTACCTGTTGGCGTTAAAGTCTCCTTCATGACTTGGAGTTGAACAGTCTTATCACAATTATCTATACCTTTTAATCGTTCTAGAACTGCACTAACAATTTCTTCACGATTACACGGCATTATACCAACATGGTCCCCGGGGTCATATTTTAGTTCAGTCTGGAAATAAACTTGCATTTACTTCCAAAAATGATTTCCAATAATAAATGTTTTCAATAATATATACCTCTGACTCCATATCAACAAACACTGTGGCACGATCGTCCGTGAGTTCTCCTAAATGTTTATTTTCCTTTACTTTAAGGGAAATAATATTTTTTTTGTAGCTCTCGTGAAGGGCGGAATGCATATCAAGCTTGGTTTCTGATCTACTGAACCTCACTGTTTCCTCGCTTAACCGCAGCATCCCGAATGACTTTTTAGCATCTTTAACCATGTCATTTTCTTCCAAACAAAAAGATTCACAAGCGACCTATTATTTTTAGTATGAGATTATTTTTAATATTCAAAAATAACTAGTACCATACAAACATAATAAACAAATTCAAACATACATGGAATATATTTGAGGACCAAGAGCGGAATTGCTGCTCTTGACCACTCATTTCGTCACCACAAGTCAGCTCCAACAGTCTTTCTCCACCTAAATCTTCAAGCACTTTGTCCACTGTTTTTCCAAAATTGCAGTACTTTGGATACACACTTGATCCAAGTGCGAATACGGCAAAGCAGACGTTGCTTAATGGTCCAATACTTTCAACAGTCGATGTGACACTACCTGAAGAACAAATAAATTTGTATTTAAAAACAATATCATTGTTATAGAACATTAAATTAAACTCGATAAGATTTATTTTAATACTATTCTAGAATGTATATATCATTCTATATATATTCATTCATAAAACAAATTATTTTCAAATGTACTTAAATTGCAAATAAAAACGAATGCTTACTTTTATTCGACTCTAATCGTGATAATTGTCTTTTAAAGTCATTTCCATTTGTAGTTTTATATGACTCCATCCGAGAGAGTTGTCTTTTGTATTCTATAGTAGGTGCCATTACACTGTTTGTTCGCATTAAAGTTTTTGGAGTCGGTACTTTGACAACGCTGAAAATATATTAATCTTAAAATCTTTACAGTCACTCAGGTTGGTTGCTATGAATGTATATATTCATATGTATATTAGTCGTTACTGAGACAATTAATGAGACAGTACGAGTATTAAATATTAACATTGTTACAAACGATTAAACATATAAATTAATGAATGTTTGTCATAAGTTTCCAGTCTTAATTAAGCCTCTAAGATACAAACAGGGGTGACGTCTTATTCATTTCGAAACCAAAATCAAACATTTACCGATTTAACAATATAGTTTAGCTTACCCGGCACTGTCTGTTTGATCTCCACATTGTCTGTCGTTGTATAACATGTGTAGTAGATGTTTAGCAAAACCCTGTAAGAGATACGTTGTTAATATATTTTCTGTGTTAAAAAGATAACAAACATATTACATCTGAGAGTATTTATCGCTATAGTGTGAAAAGTAACATGTTTTTAATACAAATTGCGGAATATTTATTATATCTTATACTACAAGTGAATCCTTTTGTAGGCGTCATTAAACAGTGTTTATTAATCATACAATTTGTTTAAATACTTATATAGACCGGGTGATGTTCGACGCAATTAAGAGGAATTTATGGTTAGTTATTATAAATGTACTGAGATATGAAAATTAATTCAGATTGTTATAGCCTAAAGCTGTAAGCCGCTGCCATCCGCTAATACAACGGTATAACGAAAAATTCCTTGGTAAATTTTTCAATTCATCTTTAAGCAGAGGATCGACATAGTACAATATTTGTTCTCTTGTAAACAAAACACAAAGTTTATATTAAAGTTCGTAAAATACTAAGAATAATAAACCATTGTCATACCTCGCCATTTGCAGGAGGTTCGCCGTTACCAAAAGTAGAAGTTACGATCAACACGAGAGTTTCATGTTCTATCGAGAACACGTCGTATTCAGACATACAGTGGACCTTAAATATTAAAATATTATCTTTATTTGTATAAAATTTTGAGAAATATAAAGATATGATATTATTATTAAAAATACTAATCTTATTGCAAGTTGCCCTACCTTACAATAAGATTTACTGTATGTAGTACAAAAGTTTTGGATTGTAATAATTCTTAACTTACCTGAGCATTGAAGGCGTATCCAAAAATGGTCCCTAGTTCTTTAGCATACTGTTCAGATTTGCCTGTTTCACTGGCATAGAGGATAGTTGCCTTGATTCTCTTCGAAAGTGCTTGACCAAAAAGTTTTGACGTAAACTTCACGGCTCTGGCGATTTGCTTGAAGTGAAACTTTCTATGTCTGGGCTTGTTGTCCTCTGATTTGGTCCACTGATGTGTCTTCCACGGGGGTTCCTGAGAAAATATTTTCGTTTATAAAACAATGTATTGGCTTAAAAAATCAATAATTTAATAGCATTTTACCTTTGTCATTTAATTTAAGAATAAACTTACTTGGTAGTCATATGAAGGCCTTATGTAATATAATGCCATTTCTTGGTGAAATACTGAGGTTAAGGAAGATGACATTGGTGGGACGATCCAGATCCAATCTGATGGACAACCTCCTCTATAGAATTATGAATGAGAAGAAATATTTATTAGTAATTGATAAAAGATTAAAAGAATTTTGATGATAATTAGATTTTTTTTTATCGTCAATTCTTAATTAGTAGATATTAAGTTTTACCTGCTTTTATTTTCATTGTCCAAATGTTTTATGAACTGCTCTGAAGCTGAATGGTGGTCCACTATCGATGCATTATCTCTGTGAAAACTGTGCAGAACTGCTATATTTACTTCAACAAGAGCTTTGTCCTTCCACAATGAAACATACGAATTTGTGTCTAATCCCATCTTATTTGCCACACTCTACAAAAAATACATCGTTTGGTAACTTCTATAACATTAAATGAAATATCGGACGTTAAATATGTAAGGATAATATATGACATATTCTATCCTCTTTTATCGTAATAAAACATATGATTCAGAAATAAAAATATTCATGAACAATTTACCTCGATAATATTTAGTCTATTAGAGTCACTGAAATTTCGACAACCAATCTCAGTGCCCATGTACCAGCCGTTGAAAGCTGTTCCAGTAAATTCCAGCCCCCCACAGTCCAACCTCATATTAGATACTGCCGGTAAAGCATACCATCGTAGACCCAATTCTTGAAACCAATCGTATCTATGGAGAGTTAGTAAATATTAATAAACTCGTAAAGTTTATTACACTAATTAATTTATAATGAAATAATAGTTCGTTAATCTTTGTTTAAATTTTGTAAGAATATTTTATAATTAACGTTTATCAGTCTTAAATAATGAAAAGCTTTGATGGACTTTTAGTAAGTTAATGTTTCTGTTACTTAAAACTTCGGATTTATATTGTAAGTTAGTTAATTATTTTCTGCCTAAAACTTATTATTCAGCTAATTAACCATCTTACTTTGGATGCTCCATTTTGACCTCCATAACTATGTCTCGGGGAATGTCAAAGTATTCGGGATCTTTTCCATCAGCTGAGACAACCAATGGCAGTATGTCCCATGCTGTACGAGGCGGTTTCCAGCCAAGTTTAATGCATACCTTAAATTAATTCATCTCTATATATTTTCAATAATCAATACAGGACGATTTTCAAGTGCCCATCTTTGCGTATAAAAATAAAAGTCATACATATAAAATACTATAATAATTAAGTTATGTATATTTAACTGATATATCTCTTAACCGATAATGAATGACAAAGTATAGGTTATACGACATATCTCTACAATATTTTATGTTTAGAATAAAATAAATGTTTGAGAATAATTTACTTACAGCTTTCGGAACGGATTTATACATTAGCGGTTTAGTATTTGCTATCAAGAGAGCAGTTGAATAGCGATAACAATTTATATTGTGCTTTATTAGACCAAGATTGCAATAATTGTGTTTTATTGTGTGTTTAGAGTTCTACAATAGCTTTAAAAAGCTCCACGATTTAACGTTCACAATTTAATAGAAAGTAAGTATAGTTTTAAAAGCAGTCGTATTTTATCAGGTATTCTATTTTACTTGTCTGAGGTTAGTGCAAGAGGTAAGTTCTGCTTCCAGTATTTAAACGTAGAATTCTAAAGTGCGCCAGAATATAAGTTTAAATTATCTTATTTCGGAGTTCAACTGTGGGTTATGAAAGTTTTAACACTTATAAGTACTTGAATGGATCCGGTTTTATAGTTCTTTAAATAGCCTATTGTCTTATACTTGGCATGTGATAATTATTTCTATTAAAAATTATAATTACTTTGTTGGCTTGAGAATCATTTTGCTATGAAATAACTGTTAAAGTTTTTTAATGTCCGTTGGTACATTTGAAGACCTGTTGATCTAGTGGTTAATGTCCCTGACCGCTCAACAAAAGATTGTGAGTTCGATGAATACAAATGGACAATTCTTTGTGTGTTCCTGAGATTATTCCGAGTGCGGCTGTTCTTTGAGACCAATATATACATCATATATTATTCTAAAACATGTCACTACACCGGGAAAAAGCTTTTCTAACGCAGGAATTATTAAAATAAATATATATTTTTACGATAACTAACGAAGTTGTATAAAATATTTATTATGACACCTTTTGATCCCTGATAATTCTCATAAAAAAATATTTAATGACGATAAAAGAATTTCAAGTCATTTGTCATTTCATATCATTCATTCTACATTAGAGTTCAGTAGCTCTCATGAGTCATTAAAAACTATTATTTTACTTATATATTAAGCATGCATAAATATCAACATTATCAAATAAAGTTGTATGTATGTACGTAAAAATACGTACCTCAGTAAATTCCACTCTCGCTGGGTCTCCCAAAATTGAACCATCTGGTTCAACATACCCCGCGTATGAAATAAGTTGAGGGCTCCATATTCTATAGTCATGCTTGCCGTCTGTCCGTTGTGGGAATATGGTTATGGCCGATCTAAAAAATATTTTTTTATATAAATTTTTATAAAAACATTTTCTGCGTACCTTATTTTTAAGGCCAATTAAGATTAAATGGTCATATCAGTAACAATACAAAAGTATTCTAGACACTTTATTTTAAATGTTGTAATATTGTTTCATTCTTCAAACACGTGGTTTACGAGTTAAATGGCATTACTGATGTAAGCCGGCTTACAACGAGCTACTTCACTGCCTTTAAACCCTCATTATCTGTTTCAGGGTCGAAGGTAATAGCTGCTACGTTTGTGGATTTGAATTGTGTAATATTCAACACAAATACCGTACTGGGTCAATAGAGTATAATAGATAGAGTAGGGAATCCATAGGTAGGCCTGTGAGTGCAAGTGTCTAACGAATAATAAAAGTGGTAAGTGCTAATCAAACATGTTAGAAAGAGAAAAAGATAGGTAGCCTCATTTACTTTGTCTTTTCTTTAAAGACACATTTTAACTCGCTACTCTATGTATAATGTATGACTGTCTCACATTTCACAGAATAAAATCATTGTTCTCTGTCTAATCTAATTTATTTGGGACTCCTTAACTTTTCCGGTTAATAAATGGATTGATGATCCAATAAAACGAAACAGTAAAACTAAGTAACGACATATTCAGCGTCTGTTTAAATAAGGAACCGGATAAATGTCGCATATAAATTAAAGGTAAATAGAGAATTTTACCACATGCCTTTTCGTGACCACAACTGGTACAGATGAAACAACATAACATTGAAATTTATTGTATACAAAAACTTGTTGTTCAACTTAGACAAATACGAGAGTTATACATAAATATATTTAGCATGATATTGAATGCCAGCCAGGAGCTGATTCATTACAATATAAATTAAGAAAAATATACTTCAAGGCAAAAATATTTTTGCCCCTTTAGTTAAATTACCATTTCATACTTTTAAGATTTCTACAGTACATAAAAAATATTTTATTCATAACTTTAACCTATGCTATAATAAAGCACGTTTTTATGGATTTGCGATTTAGCATAAAAAGTTTTTCTTTAGAGAGATTCTAACCAACCTTCATCGCCAAGTTATTTGGCTTCTGCATCTATCATCATACAAATTGGCTCTTACCAAAAATTAAAAATCTGTTTACAGTTAATACAAATTTTAAGTTTTTGTTTGGTATTGCTTGTAAACAACAATAGGCAGCTTATATAGTAGTATAATAGAGAAAATTACAGAAAAATATTATTATTTATAGCACCAAAATCGAAACAATATAAAAAAATACTTTAAACATAGAACATTGTCAGATTTACAAGGACTTACATTTATTGGTATTGCGTGTTTTCTCGAGGAGGAAAACTAATATCGAAATATTGAAAAGTAAATTTAAACGCAGATTTGTATGTAAATAATCGAACATAAATAACAACAAAGATTCTCGGGATTTTCAATCAACCATATTTTTAATAAAAACGGGAGAATTGTATTCAAAACAAGAAATACAAAATAATTTGAAAAATCTTAAATTGAATAATATACTAAAATAATTTTTCCTTCCAAAAACCAAATGAATTTTTTATTTTGTTTTCATTTAATCAATGAAACCATACCCTTTAATTATTTGTTGTAACCGTCACCAATGTTATCTTTTATACAAAAATTGAATTTCTAAGCCTTTGTATGTCTGTCATTACCACAACGTTCAATTTATAAAGAAATCATTTTCATTTTAAGGACATATTTATTGACAATGTATACAATAATATTTGCCAATAAACATGTACATATTAAATAATCATTATAAATCTTGCTACTAAACCTATTTTCTAAATTTTTCATGCATCATTCATATTAGTAAAGATCTATAAGCGACTCAATATATATTTTTTTCTGATTCTGAGGTTTTATTAGCAACTTTTATCATCATTTTATTTATAAAGGACCTTTCCCTTTTGTCTGTCTTTTTGAAATCAATAGGTTTAAAAAATTCAAAATATATTATTATTTGTATTTACCTTATATTTCCTTTATTTGTGGCATATTTGATATGATTGCAAAGAGATTCAAACATACCACTAGCAGTTGTCACCGCTCTGCAATCAAATATCTGAAAAAACATTTTTATTATAAATCTATACAAAATGTTATTTAAATAACAGTTTTGCCTAACATTTGACCTTATTTTAGATGGCAAAGACTTTGATAATCAGTTGTGGCTTGTATTTTTCTTATTCACATTGTAACTTATGTTGCCCTTTTAATATCATGTATACTCATTATAAAGTTAGATCCCTTAACGGTGGTCTTGTTAAAAATTTACTTTGGTTGTTATTTACAAAATATCATGACTTGTTTTCTGTTCACGGTCCCTTTATATTTATACAATTAATTATTCCAAAGTGACCGTATTGATGGAACTTTGTGACGTCGTAAATAAATACAATGCTTTATGATTTTTATATTCCATTTATATAAAAAAATGATCATTTAAAAATAACTATTTTACGGATTTATCTCACGTATAATATTGGATTACATTTATATAATGTTACGGCAACTCGAGATGAAGGAGTCAGACTTGTCTCGTCTCGCTTTCAAGACGATTGCTGCAACGCATTTGAACGTCCAATTTCATCCAATATACGGTAGTTTAATCCAAAGGTAACATAGTTCAGATTTTGATTAAATCCGGACCGTTATAAGGTAATATATTTGTTGGTTTATTTAAATATATATATAACTTTCTTGAATTAGACTAGAAATAACCCAAAATACGTTTTACTTCCCTAACTGATATAATCATATTTCTTTGCTTCAATACAAGAAGAAGATTATGTTATTAGTTAGAATATAATAAAAAAAACAAACCTGTAACTTTTTCCATTGTATGCGACCAATACATCGCGAGGCGTTTCTCCAAGCGAGTTTTGCTCCGAACACCAGTTCAGGAGTTTTTAACTGATATGTACCATTTTCTTTTAGCTCCTTTTCCACTTCTTGTATTCTTTTTACATGAGCATCTGTGTTTTCTCTACAAAATTGATAAATATCTTTAATGGTATAATAATATAATAATAGCGTTTGATTTATTAAACTGTAGTGCTTCATTATATCTCTTTTATTTAATTAAGAAATAATCTTTTTAAAAGTAAATATAATTATCATAATTTTGCAATTAAACGATGTAACGTATAATGAGTTATCATGGTTAATTTACTGCGGGCAAATTACGTTTGTAACTCGTGGGAACTAGTTGTGCCCGGCGTTCTTAGTTTCACACCTAATTTGGTAATCAAATTACAGTGGAGCTGATAATAGCGCTAATATACCTGCGTATTGAAGAAAAATATTGTTTGAGAAATGCTTGTGCCTCTGTAAAAACTTCTTCTGCGGTTCTCGGTACATCCCCTCTATTCGGAATATCCATTATACTATTCTGGCATACTTTTGCTGAGCATTTTGTGTTCTGTGGAAAAAAAATAAAAAAAATATAATTTATACAGACGGCACGACACAATCATTCGTTATAGTCGCTATTATATAAATTTTGAAACCATTGCAATGTTTTATTAAAGGTTTAAATAGGATAAGTATTTTTTAAAGAACTTTGCAAACATTTATTTTGCACGTCATTTGTTCATCTTACCTAATATTATTTAAAAAAAGAATAAAATATATAAGCCCAGTAATATCAAGACAGCAATTATTACAACATGCTTGGAGATCTCTACTTAAAAAACATGACGTGAACTAATCAAGATTGTCTCAAGAAGATCCCCCGGGATACGTTCGCTGAGCTCATGTTATCTTGGTTCATGTAATTTGTAGTTAAGACCAATGCGGTTAATTTTGAACCAACACTAGCTTTGAGAGCTTAGTGTGGGTAATCAGGAGTAATAAGTGTCTGTGAAGATTTCTCTGTAGTTTTTTGTAAGTTATGTGAAAGTGTTAGCTAGCTATTTTATTTGAAATATTTATAAGAAATTTAATTTATGTTTTTGTCGCATTATCAGATGATAATTGGTTATTAATCTCTGGTAATTTAGGAGGTTGGAGGTAAAGAACAAGGAGGGATATAAAATAATGGCAGGGGTAGTGATTGGTCTACCAAAAATTTCTATCTTTCCAGGAATTTGCGTTACAACATATGCATTATTTGCGTTCATGCTATTTTCTTTTGATAGTTATTTAATTAAAATTTAACTTTAGATCTTTTTCAGATCATAATTCTATGACCTAATTTAGTATTATGTGTATGCATTGATATAATATGTCTTGTCTATTAGTTCATGAAGATAGGATTTCCCTTTCTGCATATAGCATCAATAATGATAAGATTGATCTCAGTGATCTAAGGCAATGCGTTCAGATATTAATTTTCCTGTCAGTGAATGTCAGATGTCATTTATAAATTAAAAGATCCATATCAAGACAATTACAAATAACGTCAAAGCTATTAAAATTAATTATCATATCTCAAACAACCTTCGGGGAAATAACGATTCCAGTTCTTGCGACGATGTTTCGAATAACTG
>JAPOND010000090.1:1689039-1701221 GCA_028829205.1 Ithomia salapia aquinia | reverse complement strand
ATCAGTGTTATCTCAATTTCCAGCATAGCTCTAAACAATCTTCTTTACGAAGTAAACTCTATCAGTCGACTGTTTCAATTCACTAATACTAATAGATGCACCGACAATAGTAAAACTGTAATATATATTTTTTATAATATAAGATATAAAACACCTAAGAAAATATATTAAAATCCAAGTAAAAAGGTTGCTTACATCACATACAATTTAAAAGTGATTTAGACGACTAAAGATCTGAATAATGATAAGGTAGTCACGAGCTTACAAAACAACAGATCCACTAAATCTTACTTCATTATGCGGATCCACTCCAGAATAATCCAAAGAATAAGATTAGCATACACTGAGACTTTATTTTTTATATGTAAATGTTTGGAGACAAAAATAGAACGTATATACCAGATTTGAGAAGCTAAAACATTTTAATACAACGTCTAAAGAGTTTTTATAAGATTAAGTATTTTTTATATGTATGTGATTTTATATTGTTTACGTATGTTTGATATTTAAAAAATAAGTATTTTCTTATAAAATAGAATTTATTTTTACATAAATCATTGATGAAAAAACTTAAGAAAAAATGCATCCGCGGCTTCTGTTGTATAGTCTTAAAATTCAAACGTAATCTTTCTTGAACTTTCCAAAGTTTTTAATTTAAAGTGGTTTACTTTTGCGCCGTAGAAAGTCGGTGGAGCTTAAGAGATAATTCTTTAGACAAAAGCTCCGAATAATTCTGTTTTAATTATTAATACACCGTTGAGCGGAGATTAACGGTCTTAAGTCTACTTTTGATTATGAAATGCTGCGAGCTTTGAGCTGAGAATGAATATTGATTTACAATATACATATTATTTACCACGCTGAATTCGAATATTCAATATTTTTTATCAAAATTCAGGTAACTGTATAAGAAATATGTCACGTAATAAAGGAAGCCTTTATACTTTCACGGTGGTGAATTCAGTGAAGCAAATGGGCACAAGATGGAGACCGAATGAATGAACTTTTTCAATAACTCCGAATGGAAAAGAAAGTAATATGATGCGATATTCCTCTTTCGACATCCTTGTGTAGAATTTCATTATAATTTACAATGTTAGAATATAAAAAATATTAATTCTTGTTAATGTTTGAATTGTGGAAAATTGTAACCATTTTTTTTTCCAAATAAAAATAGCATTTCGTGATATTTGTATATTAGAAGCTATTATAAGAAGCTACAAGTTGAAGTTTTCAAACGCATTCAGATACATAAATGTTTATTAGGTCCTCGCGTATTTCCCTAGTGAAAAATCTAGAGGAAAAAATGTTGTAACGGGTCGATCACCCAAGTTAGGCGTCCGCGGACTTATTACGATGTAATTTAATGTTTTTTACTAGCAACGTTTTTTGTACAGGCAATGTTTTACTGCCGGCAGTCACGGCAGCCTATCGACCGAACGTATTTTGTTTTGACGATTTTGAATATTGAAGTTTTGTTGGAGCGTCATCACAGCCGCCATGTTTTATAATAGAGTAGGTACAGTGTTCGGAAATTGCAACGAAAATAAATTGTTTCGGGATCGTAAATTAAACAAAATGGAGTATAAATAAAAAAAGTTTATAGATGTTTTATACATTCTAGAATACAAATCGAATAACATTTTTCAAAGTTTGACCAATTTTTTTAATTAAAAAAAATACAAGCATTATTTGTCAAAACATATTTTTGACGTGTGTCATAATTTCAAATGTTATTTAATGACAGACAGTGTTACCTTAATAAATTTTCCAAAACGCGCTCGTAATCCTTTCGGACGTGTATTGTAAATATGGCAACACTCCCCCAGCGACAAATTACTCTCCCTTGACCAGATGAGCCTCGTAAATCTTGCCTATTAAACCTGCGCGGATTTAGGATCGATTTGAACGATTAAATATAATAGGTATATGAATAGAGGTGATAAAAAATGTTGTTTGAACTAGGTTTATGCTATAACAGACTTAAGGCATAACTGATTTATTCTTATATATTTTATGGCACGAATGTACAAATAATCCTAAACTACTTGGTCAAAGAAAATTTAGTATTTTTTGTGTATTTTAGGCCAATATTGAACGACAATTTAATGAGCATTCAAAGAGGGATGAACGTAACAAGTCGGTTTACGTGAAATTACTCATTGAAAGTTCAGGACAGGCCGAATTTTGAGAAATAGCATGTGCAATTACCGATACATTTAGGGGAATAATGACAGAGTACGAGAGACAAAAAAATAATACTTTATTAATGGGAACCTAAATAATTAGAAGTACATAAATGTTTATAAGAAATCAGGTAAATTTAATTACATAAATTTATTTTCGTGTTATGCTTTGTTATTCGACACTACATAGTTTCTACACTACACTACATACTCCCTTGTAAAGAAGTTATCGAGTTTATAGACAGATTTTTTGAATTTTATTAAAATCTAAATAAAGAAATTATAATAAAAAAATACAATAAATATATTCAGGATCATTATATTCATAAATGGATATAGAAGTAATTTAATGAGAAAAGTAATAACATAAAATGTTTTACATTAGTGTGCAAGTCCAGGTTACAAAATTTTGTCGCAGGTGTCACATGAGATGATATATCGCACGGTCAACCTTTAATAAATTTATTGTTAGCTTTTTAACCGCAGTTTTACCCGCATTGTAAAGCTCGGTAATCTGTTTCCTGAATTATATCCTTTTCTGATTTTGTTTTACTAAATAGCCACGCGATCATTCGCTTTTAGATAACACAAATTTATTACTTTACTATTTCATTCATATATTAATAACATTTTAGAAGGCTACGATTTCTAAATATATAGTTTTTAAATTGATTGTATTGCTGACTGTACTTTACCAAATTTTGCCGAAAACACACGCGAGTTGTTTCACGCAAGTCGGTAATGACTGTAGGTGAGGTCTGACAGGTGAAAATGAGATTTGAACTGCAGTTTAATGATTCATAATTATTGGTAAAAATGATAGGTATTTTGTTTTTTCTATTAAATTTATTTATGTCATTAAGGCATTGATACCTGCCCTAGGAATTATTCCCTTATTCTAATAAATATTGTAAGACCTTTTACTCAAGTCGGTCAGAGTGGTGGTTTAAGTTCAATGTCCTATTAAGGAGATTATTTTAGGTAACTTTTTAATATTAGCATTCATGGTAAGAAATTGTTAATATAAATTATTTGTGAGGTTAAATATTCTGTTAGCCAATATACTGTAACATGCTTTTACCTCATAATTTGTAAGCAAATAGGTGAGGGATGCCAACATTTTTAATATTATGATTACTCCCAGCATCTGCTCATTTTACGTTAAATTCTGTAAGGCATTACGATATAAGACTACGTTACGTAAATAGTAGAATTTTTCATGTTAAATATTCAGAATTTTAACAAGATTATCAGCATGTTTTTAGTAAATTCTATTAATTTAAAATGCTAATAAAATTTGTATTTGCATTCGTGCTTATATTTTTGCAAGCAACAGGTTAGAAAATTATAAATATTTTACCACATTTTCCATCGGTTTTTGCTTCTATTGCTAAGAGGAAATTGGGTCATGGCACCTGCGGCATATCAACCACCATACTACTACCATTGAAAACCGCGTTACGTGTGATATGAATTTTTTAATAAAGTTAAAAGGGTTTGATAATACGCTAAAAATAAAAAGGACGTATATAGAAAGAATGAGAAAACTATGACTTATTTTATACGTTATGTTACATAAAAATACATTTGTTTACTTTGCAAGCTAAATTTAAAGAATTTTGTTATTCTGAGATAAGAATAAAGCCCACCCAAATAAAATTGAATTTATAAACATACATGTTTCGTTATTTAATTTTGGTTTTCTGAACCCGAATTTCTGGTGAAACGTAGGATCGTTTTAACAATATTACAATGTCCTTTTCCTACACCCAATTAGGCCGATCAGCCCTTAGGCGATAACGAGAGGTCAAAGGTCAGAGGGTTGCAAGATTAAGGATATGCATGCATACGAAATTATGTAGATATCGAGACTGAATAAGGGACTAAGATAAGTGAGTTAAAGGAATACTATTTTCGTTGTTGGTTTAGAAAAGGTTTTTGTCGAATAACTTTTAGCCTGAGAGCTGTTCAATTTTAATAAATAAAAGTAGTAAAAATATTGTTTTCATAGTTTTAACAACACTATACGAGCATGACAAAGGCCATTAATATAGATTTTTTATCATTGAGGTAAGGCCACGATATCACAGTTTTGTAGAGGCTATACATGTCCCACAGCTGGGCACAGACTCCTTTTATAAATATACTAAATCTTTTATCCCAGTAGTAGTAGAATAACCCTGCGTTACTATACTGCGAGTTCTGTCAACTCGCAACTTTTATTGCTTTAGATTTGTAAGATTACCAACTAGATGCAAGATGTGTGTGTGTTTCTGTGTACAGTTGTCACAGATGGGATTTGATCCTGATACCCTGTGAATTTAGAGGCAGCCATTAATACCCCTGTATCATTTGGTTGTTTATAATCTTGTAATATGTAAAAGTATAATAATTGAATTAAGTTACTAAAGTAAAACTAAAAGTATATTAAATCCAGTTAAAGTAAACATTAGTATAATTTCCAGCGCTGCTTTGTATAAAGGAAATGCTCGACAAAAGGACATCAGACAAAGCGTTTTAAAGAAAGCAACTATTATATTTTATGTGAATAGTAAACAATCAGTGTTTTCTTTATATTTTCTTTCTAAAGAATCTCGAGCACTTCGGGGTTAGTAGTGTAATTAGAGCAGTTGAAGGTAGTTATAGTTTTATACATTTCAAGAATTTTCTCGCGGTTCCGCCTGTACACAGTTGTTCTTTTAGCAACTCGTATATTTTTTTATTTTCTTCCTTAGCATTTAATTTATTAATAGATTAAAGTAGCACGTGACATGACATACAAATGAAGAGATTTCAGATACAAATATTTTAAACAAAAAAGTGTTGTATATAAACGTATTATTATTTATATTTTTAATAGTAGAACGTTTTATGTAATAAAAATGTTTTAAAAAAGAAAATATTAATAGCTGTATCAAAACAAAGCTTTTGGATATTATGAATGTTAAAGCAGTTCTCGATCCGATAGCTTCCTTTCATATTGTCATGACTTCAAAGAAAATTGCAATAGTTTATTCGAAGTTGCAACCGGCGCCGCGGCGGCTGAGGAAATTGACGTGATGGCTAAGCATTTTATAGGTTGCGAACTCTTAGCTAGATAAATGCAATCTGATTTGTAATTTAATTTGTGATGGTTTTAATTGAACTAAATCAGCAATTTTATGCAATAATCATGTATTTACACATTATTATGTCCCGTTTTTGAGTGTGGAAGGAAAACAGGCATCCTCATAAAGTTGTCATTTGAAAAAGACAGACAGTTCTCACAGCTCAGGAGTACGGCAGTATTTGAAACTAACTGTCATACTTACCTAATAAAACAACTATAATAACTATTTTTCGATTTTCTTCTACGTTGTATTAGAACTTGAACTTGCTTAAATAAGAGCTGAAGTCAAATGAATACAATTAAGCTATACTTAATGCTTTTAAATAAAAGGGTTATTTTAAAACTATGACTCTTTTATATTTTCTTCTGGCATTTTCTGAATCTTCACTACAAAGAAATAGGACAAGTCGCTATTTTAAAGACTTGCAAAACAGTTCACTTATACTCCGTGAAGTATACTAATTGTAGCTAATATTTCAACCCTCACTTTTAGTTTAAGATGTACCTTTGTGAGCGGTAATTACTGCCTCTTCTACTTCAAACTAAAACTCAATAGAGCATTCGTAGTGCACATTATAATGGGAGTGCACTTACTCCCGAGGGACCGCAGTAATGTCAGTCAACTACAGCCTATTAAATAGTTTTTATTCTAGAAGTATATTTTGCTAAGATCATGTATGTTTCTAAAATGCAAAGCAACATCTGCTGAATTTAAACAAAGCTAAGTAGAATACACAGCCACCGGCGAAATGCAAGTTGAACGATAAAATCCTCCCTCTGTGAAAGACTTCACAAAACACCTTTGAAGTCTTTTAAAAGATCCCACTGTCAATATGCTTAAGTAAAATAACTTATGGACTTATCGCTTGCAGCCAGCGAGCCCGATTAAGCCGCCCATTTTGCTTTGAGCTCAGACGATGTATTCAATTTTCATTTCCCTTCAAGGTTTCCTCGAGGAGAATAGACTTCGAAGGATCAATGTGGATTGGTTTTCGGAAATTTCAATTAAAGAGGTAACAAAGACATTGTAAGAGATAGGTAAGATAACTTTAAAAATCTTTGGATAGAAAATTTTTTGACGGCTTGAATCTAGACCAAACTATTTGTTGTTAAAAAAATTACTAATGAAAAAAGTCAACAACCCAACAACGTAACCCTAAGCCAGTTACACTATCTCACACTATAACATTCTTCAGGTAGCTTTCGACATCTGCGTCCATTCGCCAATATCAGTGAGTAACGCCCACTTCCGATCGGTGGAATAGCCGAAATAGCCGAAATAGCCCGCGATTAGTACCGTAATAGCTTACGTAACGAGCCTAGCCGACCATAACGTTGCGGCTAATTTATGTAATACTATAATTGCGGTATGTTATAGTTCCTGATTATGATGCTTAGTTATAATTTTTGGACAGAACGTGTCAAAGAACGCTAAAGGTGCGACTTCCATCACGCTAATTTACTGCGGTTTTCAAAACAAAGAATTGTTTCTAAGATTGTTAAATTCTGTGATGTTTTTTCTTAACAACACACAATAATTAACACAAATCATTTGTCACTGCCGAGGAAAGCCGGTAAAATTATGTAAAAAACCCTTATCATATTACGAATTTTATATATATTTCTATAAGTGGATAATATATTTTTTTGAGAATTGTTTAATAAAATATTCACTAAATGAACCTCACCTGGATATTTTTTTTACTTAATCTTTATTGTAATAGTATATAACTCTTAAAATAATATTTATGCAAGATGAAATCAAAGTTTCAAGTGCTAAATACATGTTCATAATTTATCTAAAACTTCCAACCGTATCCAACATGTCGGTGCTAAAACATAATTCCCTAATTTTACAAAACTTTACAATGAGCTTCAAATTCAACACATTAGTAACAAGATTGTACATTTTGTCACACGTATGCTCCCGCTTAATATGTTTTATTGCTGAATACAGAGTTATTTACTGGAATTAAAATAAAGACGCCATGTTGGTAAAAGTTCTCGAAGATTCTCATAATGAGAGAGACGTGTGACGGAACGATTATGACGCCCCTGACTTACGTCTTAATGCATTAACTATGAAAATCATCTAAATACATGTAGAGAACCATTTAATATCTTCAATAAAAAGATATATATAAAACATTATCCGTTATATTTATATTACCCATTACATATATATGTAATTTTTCTTACAGGCGAAATAATAGTCTGAATAAAAACTCCTTTCTACTACAAAATGTTTAGCAACACGAATGACATTTAATTTATTACATAAGCTCTATTTTTTTATATGTCTAAACTGTCTAGTCGGATGTCTGCGCTCGCCAAACAAAACGTTAGCGAAATTTCTCACATTCGTCTCAAGAAATGAACCTTTTAAGGTAAAGATTGTTTAAAACGTTTCATTACTGAGAGCGTTCAAAGTGAAATTGAAGAATTTAACGAATAGGTCCTTTCATTTTGTTAAATGAATTTGGCGTCTGAAGTTGTATAAAGGTTTCATTTTAGGCGTCACTTGTCGTGATATTAAAGTATTACAAATGACAGCCATTAAGATTACAATGGAGTAACACTAATCTCAAAATTCTTACCAAAACAATACTACATTAAAACAAACATATAAAGTTCAGAGAAAGTAAAAGTAAGTTAATGGGATGGCGGAAACGACGCGCGACGTCGCGGCGCCGCTCTTCTTACACAATGATGTATTGAACCAGTGCCAAATATATCTAATAACAAAACTGCCTATTCAAGTAAATTATAGTTATACAATATAAATATTAAATGTCAAGTAATACTTAATCTATTTATATATTTTTTTAAGTAATTTAGCCAAATCTTCCTCTAATTACAACCCCATCACTCATCTAACCCGGTAGATTATCTTCCCTTATTGCTAATACACCTTAGCAGGCCATTAGGTGTTTATGCAAATTGCCCCCCTCCTCCCACTTTCATTCCCCCTCTCATCTTCATTTATCACCTCTCTATCAAACGTCTTATGTGTATAACATTTAAGGTTGGAAGACATAAAATAATAACGAAATAACAAATTAATATAACGATAAAGAAAATATATATTAATATGTAATTGTTGTTAATGGTATAATGGCATGATTTATTGGAAAAAGCAACATTTTCAAGAGATATTTCTCGCTTCCCTATAATAAAGTCTTTTAACGTCGACACAATAGATCGGGGTCAAAAGGCTTCCTTACAATAGCATTGAAGGCTTTTGTTCGTTCACTTGAACCTCAAGCAGCATTAACTTGAACCGACAGAAAAAAACTCGCGTTCCTTGTCATTTTAAAACTAAAAAGGCTACCGCTTCCGTAGCAGCTACGCCGTAGCATCTACGTCACGTCGTAGCATCTATAAAGAATACTCCTGAGTTACGTAAACTGTATTCATGCGCGCAAAAATATAAAGTTTTACTTATATATATATATGTGTATACAGTTAGTATCAGATAAGCACTTTAAAAGTTATTTATAGTGAAGTTTTTACTGATTATAAAATGTTATACTTCAAATAAAGCAATCACATTATACATTCCTTAGAGAAATCGAGCAATAAATCTTTACCGATCATGCTGAGACGCAGTTCTCGACAGATAATATATCACTGCACTGATATTACCTGCGACCATAATACGATAGAGGATTTACGAATACAATATGGAGAATCCATATACAATTTGATTTAATATGAGTTTTAAAACGTCTTCACAGTTTCTATATCTTCATAGTTTTTGTAAAAAACAATGGAATAATAATGATTTGTGTTATAACACAATAAAGTTGTTGCTTGTAAGAGAATATATACCATATCCATTTTTACTGCATATCTGTTTATCTGAGTGGCGGAGGAGTCGTAAAAATGAGAAGTTAGGTGAGTTGTGCAGTCGTATATATGATTGTCAATTTGTAGGGTTGTATAAAACTGTTGTATTATATTGCCTGTTCTTAAGTAAAATAATATACATGCAAAACATTTAAATTGAATTGAAGTTTACGAGAGCCTCTAAGTTTTTATTTCTCTTCTTGTTTGACCTAAGTTACGAATTATATTTTTACTGTAGAAAACAATAATAATAATATCTCAAACATGGAAACGCATGTTGTGTAAATTTTGATATTTTAATTTAGGTTCTAGAGATATAAAAACATATGCTGTTTTTTTGACTTTTATAGAGCAAAATCTAGATCTATGTGTTTGATAAGAAATACTGAAAATATAGATACCAAAAATAAACTTATCATCTAGAAAACACTAAGGAACCCAGATAGTAAAATAATAAGATAAAAACTTAGTGTACATACTGTTTATAGTTATATTCCCCTCTTTGTATATACGTTCAAAATTATGTATGGCATTTATGTAAATCTAACGATCTCATGAGTTACTTCGGTGTGTTTGTCTCCACACCGTGGCGTCACGAAAACTATAGAATCAATGCGATCGTAAACTGAAACGCAACTCTTGGTGTCATATTGAATTTTACGACGAATAAGTAAGTCATTTTGTCCTAAACTGGGTTTTTAGGGCTATATACATAAAATATATATCCTGGTTTATCGAGATTTTTATTTTATGTAATAAACCTTTTTGGTTATTTTTGGAATAACTTTGGTTTATGGTATATTATTAAAATATGTTGCTCGGACCATAAAACTGATAGATTGAATCGAAAGTTTTAATACAATATTGAAACGAAAATAGTGGCTAGGTAGTTGGGTATAGAGTAGAAAATACTGCAAACAGATAAAAAAATCATCTATCTATCTAATAATAAATTTAATGAAAAACTAAATGCTGTAATGGCAAGAATATAGAAAACCCGTACAAAAATTACCTACGTCATATATATTCTTAGGTAAATTGGGCTAAGCATAAACAAAACAGATATCCCAGTAACCAAGGAAGGCACACCTATATCGTGATGAAACCAATAAATATTTACCATTCGTCAAACTTCAAAGGTTGTGATTAACCCATAAAACTCGTTTGGGATATTGCATCCAGAATTGCGTTAAGGCACCCCGACACGCCAACGTATTATTTATGGCCTGCAGAGCCTCTTTGTTTTTTTATCGGCAGGTTATGAAGGTTTTATGTACTTGTTTTAATAATCTGTGCCGTCACGTAGTTTACGTGATGTGGAATACTTTTGGTGTTTATATTTTTTTACCTCCAAAACAGTGATCAGACTTCAATATTGTTTGTAGGGAAGTTAACGTATTTTAATATACATTCTAATTTTAAAAATATATTTTTTAATTATTAAATAAATGTATAACGCATTCCACAGCTAACAAAATTAAGGATATAACTCTACAAAACGCATGATGGTCGGACGTTTAGAGATCATAAAAAGTTAATTAACATTTTGTATTGAGACAAAGTTACGTTTAAAAATAATTAGAACAAGCTTTGTAATACAGTTTAACTTTTAGTTTGAAGTTGGAATAACTACATTTAAAATATTTAAAAGAATCAAAGCAACTTTCTCCGCAAAGTTAGAGCAGCTAAGTTTTACTTTAACGTTCTTATACTGTTTCTTTTTAATCAAAACATACGAATAGTTGTAATTATTATGGATATTATTAATCATATCCGCTTCCTCTACTTACATAGTCTCTGTCTGTGAGTTTATAATATGGATAATTCATTTACGTACTTAAGACGCAGTTCAAGTTGAGATTAAATATATCATGTAAGACCGTATTTCAGCTAAATTGGATAATATAATTTGGGTAAATTATATTATAATAGGGAAAGATAAACTTATTTACAAAGCATCCTTAGATAACATTTAACCCGAGTAATTTATAATATAGTAATTTGATATTTTGTATTTTTATATATATGTATTTTTTTTTAAAGTTATTAAGCCATGTCATATAAGATTTGTACTCTTGGTCGAAATTTTATCAAAAATAATTTATACTAATTTTACTTTTGAGGATAAATTTAGAAAACATTATGAAGAACAAAAAAATATTAAAAACCCTCCTGAAAAGATAAGGTTATATAAATTTCAAAAGACCTAACATCTGAGTAGCATTTGACTAATCAGGAAACTAGTAAAACTTGAAATATTTCCTTGACAAAATGAAATATTTCAGCCCTATCTTATAAGATGGTGTAAGTTATAAAATTCGTAAATTTTCATAGAAAATGTAAGGTTATGTTTCTTAAGATAAATAATTTACTTCTTTACAATATATTCTATCATATTCCACACTAAAAATATAATCTTTAAAACTTTTTAAACATAAATATTAATAATATTATTGAATACGTATATAACGCTGTCGCTTATAACTTGAGCCCTTCGAAGGGGTTGAGTATTCACTGACAGCCGCAGCTTAAGTTTCTGTAATTAAATATTTCATCTGATTAACTACACAAAGGACCGAAGAAAGTGGTTTAAGGTACGTGGGGGGTGTAATTTTTAATTCTCCCGTGACGGACCAAGATTTAGCGGCATTTGAGAGGGTTATAAAGATTTCAAGGAAAGGGTTAAAATGTTTGGGGAAGTTATTACCCTAGATATTAATCTGATTATTCTTTTTTTTAAATTTATTTTTAAAACTAATATTACGTAGCAAGATCTGAATTAAATATGTTACTACTACTAAAATAAGTATTAAGTAAATATAAAACTGCAAGGCAGTATTGAAATAAATCTGGTCATAAACAATTTAACTCCACAAAGCTCTGGAACCAAGAGCTTTAGGGCAAAAGAAGTAAAACAAAAGAGTCACAATACTAGTACAGACGTAACTTTGCGTACAACGAAGCGTTTGTGCTTCTAGAAACTTCCACTGTAAACTTTAATTACAGGACTTCTACTGTAATAGACCGGGGTATTATAG
>JAPOND010000090.1:1385739-1396302 GCA_028829205.1 Ithomia salapia aquinia | reverse complement strand
TCTTTAGATTATGTGTGAAAACTTAAACCTTTTCTTCATCATTGATAAAAAAAATTCTTACCATAATTATTCTTTGGTTTATTTCTTTGCAAAAAGAAGTGCAAATAATTATGATGTTATAATATAAGTTACTACAGTCTGTTATTGTAAACTTATCGAGCACATGAGCCGTTATTTTTAACGGTTTCTTGTTTCACTATTTTTGCGATCCAATCAAAAATCCACAATTATAGATTATTTTCTATAGAATGAAAACGAATATAAAATATACTTGTGAAGGAAAGTAATTTCGATAATATTTGCTTGTTGTAATAGTTTTTACTTTCGCATATCACGTCGGCTAAACTCTGGAACGACTGGACTGATTTTGACCGGAAAAAAAATGCCTTCAACGAAAATAAATTGAAATAGTGAATAATATCTGATTTAAATACAGGAGATGTATATAACAACTCCACGTAGACAAAGTCGCAGATAACATCTAGTGTGAATATAAATGCTGAAAAATATCAACACGGTCAGGACTAGAAACTGAAATCGCTGGGATATTGCCCTGTCTTAGAGGTCTCAGGTGATTTGGATTGGGTTTTTATCATTGTTACGAAAGTGATTTTTATTTCAAGCCCACAACGCTATTGACAAACTATCTACATATCCAGAACTAGTGCTTAAAGTGGTCATAGCCTTTGAGAAGTCCCTACTTCCAGTAATACCACTGAAACCAAAGAAGAATCGCAAAAACAGTAGACTCGTAACAAAAAATACACAATTATTAATAATAATATTTAAGATTAAAAAATGTTCCACATCCACAGGGTTTTGTTTTAACCCTGTGGAAGTGGAATATTTGAAGAATCTCACCAAATAGGTCTACTATTTGATCAAATTAGTTACCACACACAAGATTACCTAATCGTATTTTACATAGTTTTTACAGGAATGAACGCAAAATAATAATTTGAAAGAAATGAAGAATGCCTTGTTATTATTAATTTTAGTAGGGGCTTTAGTAGTTATGCTTATTTGTATGTATGGAGTACACGCCCACACAAACCTACTCATTATTATACAAAGCATTGTTCCAATTTGCCACATTACATTAGTGTATTAAAAAAATCTTTACCTCCCCCCCTCCTTAGATACTTACCAATACCTCCTCTGTCTTTCCATCTATCACCATATCTAAAGAGTACACAATTATCTAATTGAATAAACACTGTAAAATCACATGTCGTGTGAACAATAGCTATAATATACAATTGTATAACGCTTAGTAGTAATGGGCGTATCAGTTTCTATCACGTCTTAACTTTCTATGAGCTTTAGGCGCGTGCGCATGCTAAATTAGTAATTGGCGACACGTGTGGTTGCGCAACTAGTTAGAGATCGCTCCATTCATACTTCCTGAGGATAGTATTGTAATTACACTATCGCGACAGGTCTTTAGAGGCGTAATATTAAAGTACTTAATTTATTGACTTTTCTTTATAATATAATTGGTTTTTGTATATACATAGCAAACAAGTTTCTCCGTCGTAAAGTTAATTTTAGAATAAGCTGAGTTTATAAAGAATGCAATATTATAAAACTTGTTAGATATATTGGAAAATTATATCCAGATTCAACTTTCAAATGCTTTTAAAGTACAAATCAATGACTCTATACTGAATGAAGTAAGTTTAGTTACAGATATATAACAAGCGGTAATCGAAGTTTTCCCAGAACGGTGAAAGCGCCTGACCCCTGTGTCAGATCACTGGTAACAAGTGAACTGAAACGTGAGCTGGGTGGAGTGACCTTAGATTGACGTTTAATATGTAGTGCAATATATTATGTTCACAGCACTATAATGTTGATGACGTCACCGTATATGGGATCAGGCAAATTATATCGTATACAAAATTATTGTTTTTTAAATATTTTTCTTGCAAGGTTATTTGTAGGTCTATAAATACTATAAGCCATATAAAATAAAATTGATTAAATAAATTTATTTTATTCTTATGTGCGCAATATAATTTATTTTCATAATCAAATACTTTTAATGTGATTTATTGTATTTTTATTAAATCTTTACTCTAAAACAAAAAAAAATAGTAATAACACTAATTCTTGCAAACTGGTGTCAGTAATCAAACTGATATAAGTTATGTATCTACTATTAATAAGTCACATATTATTTCTGAATCAAAAAATACTTAAAGAATTGATATTTTTTTTGATTTGTGTGAAATATTAATTTATACATTATATTTATGAATCTCTAGTAATTTTATATATCAATAATATAATAACTACACAAACTTTGTGATAAACCAACTGACATTTAATATATAAATATAATAATATTTTTCTATTACAGTTGAGTACATAAACTGAAACGCTTTATTATCAAGCACAATTTGCACAAATTTTCAAACACAGTTGTCCTAGAAATAAACCAAATACCTATTAAGGACGCGCTACATAGAAACGGCAGCTTGAAATCTGCTAATTTAACCTCATTTTAAGACTGTTTTCACTGCACGCTCTTTACCAAACGATATTATATCTTACTGGCAACAGTGTGCCTTTGTTTATGACAGCCATTGTTATTCAAATGCACCGTGAAATCATCGCTTAGAATATTTGGAAAATAATAGATGTCAGTAAACGATTTTTAATGGTGTTCTGACAAATCAAAGAAATTTGAGTTATTAAAATATGCCAGTATGCCACTTCTGTCTCTGACTCAAAATTTAAATAATACTTAGTAGGTATGATCTAAAACTACATATGTAGGTACAGTAAAAGGGATGCTCAAATCCTTATCTACCTAGTGGCCTACTTTTTTGTCTATGGACAGCGCATTTAGTTATACACCAGTATTCTGTGGGTTGGATTGTTACATATTATTAAATATTTAATTTCTGAGACTACCACGTTTTTCTCTATCTAACATTCTTTATAAGCAATTACGACACTACAAAACATTTCTTAGGTGGCGGAGGGTTTCACAAAAAGTACATACATTCTCCAAAGAGCAATCTGTGAATACCACAAAGGATTTTACTATGTTTGAATTGAACCCACGACTTAGCTCAGTCAGGGTCACTAACGAGTGGACCAACAGGCCATAAATATATTTTACTCTTTTGTTTTGTGAACTTGAAACGAAACACAGTTGACGGGATCAACGAACTTTACTATTTTAGTACAAAATGACCACAAAACCTTATTTGAGTAAGATCGTAGGCGTGATCAAATAAACTGTTACTAAATTCGATCGACTTGTTTCCTAATTTTGTACTTGTATGGATATATATTTATAATGATGGAGAAGTGAAGCAAAGTTTGATCTTATCAATAATTGGTTGAGAAAATTTGACTGAACAAGAATTAACAATGTTTTAATGTCAATAGAAAGACTGAGGATAAACTTGTGTAAAATGTTTTAGTTAAGAAGCTACTTATTAATATTATTAGCAGAGAAACTTTCTAACCTCGCTAGGCTTAAAAGTTGATTTAGAATGCTTTGTAAAAAGTTTTTATTACAATATTTTTTTTAAGGAAGATGATATTTTTCTCTATTAAAAAGGGAAATGATTTAATAAGTATATGCAATGCACCAGATCTTGGTACATATAAAAGCCTCAACAACATATTTTATTAACATAATTATTATACGTTTTACGTAAGATTATTTTTAAAGTCAGACAGAAAAAGGCTATTATTTCAGATATTTGGTATTAAATTTAATTCTTATAAAGTTGTTTGGTCATACCTGAAAAATACTCGACAATCTTAAATGTGTCTTATTTATAGCTAGACAGTCAGCAACAAGTTTCGCATTAATCTCGATTACTGTCATTAAACTATCACCTCGTAACACGTGAAGACTATTTATAGAATGACGTAACAGTTATTACTTTTACTATATTTTCGTATTTTATTATGTTACACGTATAATTGATAAAAACTCACTTGATTGCTTTAATTGTTTCAGATGGCGTAGAAAATCGGTTTGAGATATTCAACACAAATGATAGTAAACAATCTAATGGACGGGGACTCAATAACAACGAAAAATTTGATTTCGTCAATTAAAAAATTTAACACGGTTGAAACAGATCACGGAACTATTAAAGCACTTTTAAAAAATCTAATACTCCCGGAAGACAACATGGCAATAAAACAAAAGCAAACCCAAAATAACAAATGTATTTATTCAGTACCCATAAAACCGACAGTGACACCTGCAAGTGAGAGAACGAATAATCTAAATGATGCAAAAAAAGCTTTTTTAAATGCTACGGTAAAATCATCAACTTATCCTTCAAAAGATCCTAAGAAAGAACCCATACTACATTATGCTCAAATTGCAACAGTTACAGACAGTGACGACACTAGAAGTACTGGAGGAGGGTATAAAGGGAAATTGACAGAGAGGATTAAACATAAAACAAATACCCTGCCAATAGACATTCCATCTCATCCGAGAAGAGTCGAACAACAACTGAGAAAAGTGAGCTTTAAGACTAAAAGTGCAACCGCTTCATACCGACGACCACCAATAGTTACCAAAACCACAATGACTATGACAAGCAGTAAAGTTTCAGAGTTGACGAAAAAATTTAATAATTTATTGCATGAAGGGAACAACATACCAATAAAACAATCAAAATTAGCTAAGACTATAGAAAGTTTGCAAACAGCATCCCGATATTCGGCCAGTAACAGTTCTACGCCTTCATCCACTCTTAGCTCAAGTCCAAACATAAAAATAATTTTGCGCCATAAAAAAAGTTCCAGAAAACGTGGAAATAAAATGAGATGTTCAAGTGTTAATTCAATTGATAAACTCATAGTAACACATGGATCTCCAGAAAAGATTAGAGTTATTCGATCAAAGTCGGACGGTACAAGAATACCTAAATTATCTAAAAAACGTTTAAAATATCAAGACTCCAGCGAACATCAAAGCGGTTCTGATTGTGTAGATGGGACATCAATAAAAGAAACAACTCCAGATTCTTCAAACACAAAAGTAATACAAATACAACCTGAAAAGAATGTTGTAAAAAATGTCATTAAGAAATTTGAATGCGAAATAAGATCCCAAGCAAATAACAACGTAATCAAAAAAGCAATCAACCAAGAACCTAGTATTAAAGTACCTGTAAATGAAAAACCTAAAGTACCTGTAAAAAAATCGTCACTAGTTTTAACAAAAAACCTCGTATTAAAGGATGGCGTCCCTAAAATTAAAACTATTAAACCTGTTATAGG
Organism: Ithomia salapia aquinia; assembly: GCA_028829205.1. Lineage (NCBI taxonomy): Eukaryota > Metazoa > Arthropoda > Insecta > Lepidoptera > Nymphalidae > Ithomia > Ithomia salapia. The sequence continues at coordinate 1,391,034 of JAPOND010000090.1, read as the reverse complement.
TGAAACACTACTGAAGCCAAAGAAACCTACTGTTGACAGAACAGAAAGTCAAAAAAAGAAGGAGCCTTTATATGATAAAAGAAAGTATAAAACAAATTACATACATTCTGATAAATTACCGTTACATCTGGTTGAAATTATTCAAGAAGATGTCAACGAAAGTATTGCTATAAATAAACCAGAGTTATCAGAAAAGGTTAAAACTATTTCTTCAACTAACAATTCACTTGATGATGACAACGCATACCAAGAGTTAAATGCTCAAATTACTCCGAATGATTCTTTTTTGTGGCGAAGAAAAAGCTCACAAATATATTCGGATCACGAAAAGTCTGGATCTGATAGTGCCTACGGTTTCGTATCTGTGATAATGAATGAAAATACCATTAGCTGTAGTGACGATATTAATTCAACTCAGGAAGAGCAATCTCAAGAAATCACTGAATCTCAACATACATTAAAAAAAACAGATGGCGATAGTGATCACAATTCTGATTTTGAAAGTAATTTGATAGAAGCTTGCAATAAAGAAGTTCTTATTGGTTATACTTCTAAAGTAAAACAAGTACAAGATATTGAAGATGATTATGAGCCACTTGAACCACGAGAAGCTGAAAATGTCGTAGTGATATCAATAAAAAGTGATAGGAGTTCAAAAATAAATTGTCCATTACCTGATATACCTAAAGCGGTTAAAGAAACTCTTGAGAGCAAGGATGAAAACATTTACCAGTGCCTTTTAGAAATGAGATCTCATCCCGAAGGAGACGAGAGTAGCCTTCATAATTACGAGCAGTGTGGAGAGCAATTAGAAGAGAGAACGAGAGGAGACGGTGATAGCGATGATGGGTACGAGTACTGTAAATCACCTGTCAAACCATTTTGCCATACATCTAGTTCAGGGATTCAGATAGCTGAACATTACAACCCGCATACATCCGATAATAATAAAAACTACACAATAACTAAGTCAGTGAGTGGTACCTCCACAGTTAGTTATGAAAAGATCGGTTGCGATAGAATTTATGAAAAAATTCCTCCTCGTCCTCCGAAATCCAAAGAAACCAGCCCCAATATCAGTAGCAGACATTCATTCGTGTCCGACTACGCGGGCTACAATGACAGTGAGAATATTTATGACACGATCAAACACGGCGATGGGGCGTCGCTATCTCATTGTTATGAAAGTATACCGAATAGTCCGAGTATGGTAAAGCTCAGAAATAACTTAAAGAAACAGCTAGCATCCGCAGTGCAAAAGCGTTTGTCCTTCGACAATGTTTCGAATATCAGTCACTCTACTATCTCCAGTGAACAAAAGACAAACAGCATTTATGGCCAGAGATCCGTATTAAGTTACAATGGACAGGAGATAGCATTTCAAGTACCCAGCAGCGAGACCAGCGTGAGTGACAGAAGCGACAGGAGCGACGACTGGGTTGATGTTTCCGATGAGGAGAAATCCGAAGAAAAAAAAATCATCATGTAAGTATCGAAGTAAATAAATCATTCATTATACAAACTTTTTCGTTTCACATCAAGCAATTAAAATAGTTGTTATTATATTGTTTACATAACTACAATTTAGATTATATAATATTATATGCAATATTAATAATAACAGATAGCCTACTATCTAGCGCTTAATTTGGTGACCTACAAAACTAACCATTGGATATCACATAAGTTACAAAGTGCTAAATAAACATCGTTATCTGACATCGATATCCATCGTGTTTTGTCTCGCATTGTGGAAAAAGATGGGAAAAGTGTTGGATCACATGATGTTTTAAATGTTTTTTAATGGATCTCATAATTTGCAGAGTTCGAGAGCGCAAAAAGAGTCCGGTGAGCTGGTCGCAGAAAGTTCGGGATCAATTCCAACATTCGCCAAAACAGAGCCAAGACAAAGGTATTTTTTTTTACTTTCAATGTATGTACAACAAATTACTTAAGATTACTTACTTAATAAAACTTTAGACTATTTTAATTATTTCAAAACAATATTAAATAAAGTTTTAACTATGGTAAATAAATTATTTAAAAAATGCATTACAAAATATCACGCGCCGACAAGATTGATTCAAAAGAAACATTCAATGTTTAGGTTAAGAAATGCCATCTGTGTTCATGTTCCTACAACTTGTTTCAATGTGCTTCCTAAAATTACACACTAGATGGCGCTACGAAGAATATTTAAAAAGAATGAAAATTGTATAAATAAAAGTAATAAGAACAATATTTTTAAATATAATAAAGTAAATAATATTTTATTTAGAAATTACAGCGAACTCTATATTGAAACGCATTTTACGTTGCGCCTGACTTCTGACTTTTGACCGTTAATTGTTTAGATAATGGAGTTTCTTTCCGTGCTGTTTTACTTTTATTTAATTCGCAATTATAATTACTTACGATCTCATAACACGTTTACGTAATAGGAATTACTTTTATAATTACCTATCTGTTTTTATTGTTTCACCCTATTACAGTTAGTACTTTTTGTTTTGTATGTTTTAAATTAATAATAAACAAATAACTTTAGAGACAAGTTCACGAACTTACCAAATTTAGTTTATGGACGCACGCGCCGCCATTAGTTGTGGGAGTTAATGTAATTGTTGCCGGATTCTTGCGCCGACGCAGCCGCTATCGTGAACATGATCTATGCCTCAGACTATTTGCTTGTAGACACTGCTTATGATAATAACTTGTATTTCATGTATTATGCGCAGGTATTTCACTTATTTTACCTAAAATTGGTACCTTTTATAATATTTTTTATAAGAGTGCATGATAAAAACTCAGATATAAAACCAATTGACTAAAAAATGACTTAGTAATAGTTGTAGGTTTGTTTATCGTTTTACAGTTATCGTACACATTAACCTTCTATTGATTTTTATAAATGTAGGCTACTACAGCCTGCAGGGTATGTCCATGGCTGACACGATAACAACTGACCTATTTAGATACTGTGTACTTGGGGTAATGTTTTATTTAAATTTTACGCACACTCGCCTTTTTGATATTTTTTTTTTCTTCTCAAATCCCGTATTTAGTCTCGGGATAGCATAGACAATCATAACTTCTGTTGTCATCCCATCAGAAAGCAATTGACTGGCTGACTCTTGACTGATAGATAGATTTTAACCTTTTGTTGTATAAATTATTAACAGTGACAATAACTCTGGGATACCTCTAGTCTTTACCTCATCCGCCTTCAGGCGATGAAGGCCAATGCGACATTTTCAACAAAGGAACAAAAACATAATCGCTGTCATTCAAATCAAAACAAATATATTCTCACGTAATTCTTGTTACTCATCCTTGACCGTAAAAATATTATGGCCAAGCACCAGCATTATTTTATGACCTCTCGATGTATCTTTAACATCAGAAATGTAGTTAGAGTCCATTGCCAATAGAGCTCTTGATGGAATGGTTGTAATGACTACCTCACGCAATGATGTGTGTAAATCGACATGATTTGAACATTCTCTGCCCAACAGTTGTTTAATTTCGTAATGTTATGCCAAATACTAATGTCTGATGCGTATCTCACATCATACCTGATTCGCAATCTCGTTGCAACCGCTTGGGAAATTAATTACTTCAATAGTCTTATAAAGTTTTTTATCATATTGGATGGCAACAGAACAGACGGCCTCTTTTTGAAGGTGTTGTCCAAATTTTAAAAAATGTGCTATTTATTAGCACACAGGCTAAAATTTCCTAATTAAGATAATATGTTTATATATGTTTGGAGAATTAGTCAAATTATTTATACGAAGCATAAGATTAAGGCTTTCATTAAAAAACCCAATGAAGCTATCTAAAGCTAGGTTAAGCAAAACTTAACAAATGTCAATTAAATATCTTAATTGTACAAACGTTCCTTTTTATTGACTAGTTTGTAATAATGAAATGAAAGTCAAATCTGCTATTTATTGTCACTGATTTTCCCACTTTCATATTTTCCACTATTCATACAATTTTATTCCCGTGTATTTGTCATTATTTGTGTAAGTAAAATAAAAACCTAATTAATAAATCTAAACTTTTTACATACCAATAACTTTTTAACTACCGGTTCTCAATTTTACTAAGAAATTATAAATTATATATAATTAATGTTTTTTATATGATCGAGGTCCTTTAAGTAATCAATTACTTTTTTATTACCCTTTTGTTTGTTTTCCACAGAAAAATACATAATTTTACCAATATTGAGACACTAAATGTTACAATAGAGTTCTCGAAGAATTAACAATAGTTTGACAAAAAACGTAATGTGACATTGATGGCGGGAAAACAACTGTCAACGTTCTCGATAATTGCAATATTTAATCGAAAGTCAGTTTTTTTATTTCTGACAAACCTCAAAGAGTATTAGTTTTTTTTTTTAATTTTAATAAGCTTTAAAATTATTTTGTTGATTGAATCCTTCAATAATAGAATACTTTCACTGAATAATCTTAAGAGTCGAAACAACAGCCGTGGGTATGTAGTGCTAACAATGGATCATTTACATCAAAAATTCTATCAAGATATTATGTGTTATTGTCTATTGGTTAATGCGTGTTTTTTCACATTTTTTTAGAAACAAAATGTTTTAGTAGTTATATAAATGAATTACCTAATGAAAGCTGAATAGAACAACGTTTTTTTAAACTGAAAAATGTTTGACAATATATATGATTTTTTTAATACAACCTATGCTAGATTACTTGAATTATAAAAAAAAGGATATTATATTTTTTTTAGAAAAATAGAAAAATATACCGCAGAGACTACGGTATGGATGCTTTTAAATTCTTATATTGTACAAATTAAAACTAAAGTTAGCTTTCTAATAAAGTGTTTAAATATACCGCTAAATGGGACAAGTATGTAATGTGTGCAGATATTGATTACGTATGCATTTTTTTACCATAAGTTTTATCATAACATATTTTTTTATTAGGACACTGCAAGAATCCTATTTCTAGATCATGATGAAGTCATCTTACATGTTAATAACTTCACTTTCTGTACATTAACACTAATCTTTTGTATTTAAACCTGATTTAGAAAGTATTTAACAAAAGTTCATATCTATAAATAATCTTAAACAACTAGACAGTTTCAGACCACAGAGAATTAATACTTTTTAAAATGAAAGTATATTACGCGTACGATTTAAAAATATTTTTCTTTGTTACTAAACAAAAAACCTTAACGCCAATGCTCGTTAAACTATGCAACAGGGGATCGATTTCTGAACGTTTTAATAATAGGCATTAATCAATCATC
>JAPOND010000090.1:1173641-1183903 GCA_028829205.1 Ithomia salapia aquinia | reverse complement strand
GGTCTTCTTCTTAAGAGCTTGTAACCTTTTAAATGCAATGTAATTTTCCTGAGAGGGATTAAGTTTAAATTCAACAAATGCATCTTTACTGTTTTTGACTGCTAAAGCACATTTATCATTCCACCAAGGAATGATAAATAAATAAAGTGGAGTATATTTCCGACTTTTGTTTTTATTTATTTCCGTTGGAATTGGTTTTTGAACGAATGACTTACCCGTGAATTGAAAAATCGTATCATCAATAGCTGTCAAAATCAAACTACAGAATTTATTATATGAAGCAAGAGGATCAAAATCGACATCTAAAGGCAAAAAAGAATCTAACAAGGCATTTACATTTTCAGCATAAGATCTCCAATTTATCATTCGTAAATTACGCTTTTTTAACGGCTGTATATGGTTAAATATAAGTGTATTTGGCGATGGACTAGAACTGAACATAATGTTTGTTCTTGTTGGTAAGTGATAACTTCCCAACGGATCGTCATGAACCCACCATTCACATTTTAGAGCTAAAGAAGGACTTGCAAAAGATAGGTCCAAAGCATTCGACCTCCATGTGTTAGTACCAACAGTTGTAACCTGCCCATTATTTAACAATATTAAGTCACAAACATCCAGAGAATCACTGATATCTCTGCCTCTGGAATCTGTGGTTTGACATCCCCACATAACATGATGAGCATTAAAGTCACCAGCAATAAAAGTTGGTTTTGGAATTGTATTTATTAGATTTATGAAATTTGTTTTAGAAAAAGTTGGAATACTGTTTGAAGGGGAATAAAAACTAGCAAAAGAAATTGATGTGTTGTTAATGTTAACCCTTATTACTATATTTTGTAATGCATTGTCAAACTCAATTGATAACCTTTGATAGCGAATACTATTATGTATGATTATAGCAACACCATTATGATAGTTGCCGCAATCATTTCTTTCTATTGAGTAACCTTTTATATTAAAGCGATGATGTGGCCTTAGCCACGTTTCGCATACAAGAGCTATGTGGATTGCATTTTCATGAAGAAACAAAGTAAATATATGTCGATTGCTTAAGAGACTTTGTGCGTTCCATTGAACAATATTTAACTGGTTTTGGGTGAATTTTGTAGATTTTTAGATTCTGCCTGGATAGCTTCTAAAATAACTTCCTGAACATTTTTAGAGCAAATTGAAAATTCTTTTGTTTTGTTTAGCGTTATTATTTTAACTATAGACTCAACTATAACGTTTAAAATTTTTGGGTCTGTTTTTAATAAATGTTCAAAGTTAAAATGTTTTTTAAATGAGCCAAGAGCTGGAAAAGCTTTTGTATCAAGAATGTCAGCAAAAGGTCTAGGTTCAAATTTTCGTTTATTTTCCATAATTTTTTGTTGTTTTACTGGGCATAACCCAGAAATACTAATGTGATTGCCCTTGCAATGGACACACACAGCCTCTTGAAGTGTAATTGTGCATGTTTTATAATTGTGATTAAGAGAACATATTGAGCATCTTTCAGCATTCTTACAAAACTTAGATAGATGGCCATACCTCAAACATTGATAACACTGTTTTATAGGTGGAATGTACTGGATAATATCATGACGCCAACCTTCAAGGTCTACATACTCAGGAAGTACTGATGCTGCGAATGTGATGGCGACAGTCTGAGTTGGTTGACGTACAAAACCAAATTCAATATTGGACTTCTTAAGAAATCTGCGAACACATATTATTTTTTTTGTACTTGACAGCAAAGTAAATATTTTTTTATTTGATAAATTTGTAGGGACATTTCTTATGATACCAGTTACTTCAGTACTATTTGCTGGTATGCTGGCCTTAAAATGGTAATCTGTTAGAAAGGTTTTATTATTTAAAAAAGCATTGGCTAAAGTAACTTTCTCGAAAAATACACCAATTTTAAATTTGTTTAATGAGCGTAGATATTTCACTCCTTTATTGAACCTTTTAAGGCAACTAGAAAGTGATAACAAATCCCTTGTTCCAATGGCATTCTTATCCGAGGACTCTACAAAGACAACAAATTCAGTAGCTAATGATTCTTCAGGATATCTTCGGGTGTAGTCAGTGACAAAATAAGGAGTATATTTGGGCTCATCAGGCTTATCTTCTTTTTCCATTTCACTCGAAGACTCTTCTGAAGGCGGCGAATCAATTCTTTCTTCTTCTGAAGCTTCATCATCTTTTTTCTTTCTTTTTTTTGGTGCTTTACTTTTCCCCATAGTAAGTATAAATTAAAAACTTTAAACGTGTAAACTATTTATACTATATACACTTAAATTATTGGAATATAAACTAGTGAAAATAAATAAATAAAAAGGGCTAAGAAAAAACCGCCTTTTCAATTCGTAGGTTCCCGCGCTTTTCTGACAGTTGCTTTTTAATGGAACTATATTGGTCGCGTTCATCGACAAAAAAATTAAACATTTAAGTAATGTTCTAATATGTATAAAAAAGAAACATTGAATTTCTAGCTAATTAAATTATTTTTGAACTCTGGAAATTTTTGTTACTATTTTAATTATACAAATTGAATTTTTTAAAGTAAATATTTTTAAAAACGCTGTGTTTTCGTATTGAACATTATATTAATCAATATTATTGCTAGTTTTATAAGTATATAATCAAATATTTAAAGGTAAATAAATTCACTTTCTTTTAAATTAGTATTCTATTAATAAAATCGAACAATGCAATGCAACTGATTGGAAGTTATTTCCAAAAATGTTTTTAGCCAATCACATTAGAGAAAGAATGATGTTAGATCAGACCGATGAGTGTAAATCGTAGTAGAAATCAAAAATATGAAAAATAGTGAAAAAAAATCTTACATGATAAATTTTACAGGATTATTCTGCCGAATGAAATAAAATTAAATATATATGTAATAAATGTGAATCTTACAAAATGAAGTTTTAAAACAGGTGAGAATCCACATTTGTTAATTTGAAACCCTTACGTTAATCTTAAAAGCGTTTAAATCGTTTCTAAAATTCAGCGTAGATAACTTTGACTTGGATTAAGCGGCTGTCAGTTGTTTTACGCGTAAGGGATGTTAAAAGGGAATTGTAAGTTTATAGTTTAAATTTATATACATTTTCACGCGGCTCGGACTGCAAGGATGTGTTCGAGATGGCTGTGATGCAACGGGACGATAAGGTGCTCTAAATTTGATATATATGTTGTAGCTTGATTTGTTAAGCTTATTTTTTATGCTATTAATTTTTATACGAATTTCATGATCACCTTTTTTCAAAATGAGCCAAGTTTTGGTTTATAACCTAAGTATTTAATATACTTAATTGACCATATCAAATCAGCTGCTTCAATTTAATGCACAGTTTAACAAACTTTATAACGGTCTACTGGAATACCGTTTAAGTTTTCGCCTTTTATTTTTCGTTTTGTATTTATTTATAATCAGGTTACAATGTAGTAAGCTAATTGCTCATATCAAGTTATATGAAACATGTACCCTCAATGTTAGCTTGTAGCTTGCACTTATGCTTTTATTTTTTGTTGCAGTTGTACCGTGCATGTGTTTTAACCGTAGAAGTGGTATTGTAACTATATTTGGCATTGTCCAGTGTAAGGTACAGCTAACGAAAACCGTGCATCTTTCCTTCCCGTATGGCTGCATTTCTTAATCGTACCATATCCATGATGGCTGGCGACGGGCCCCACAATGTTGCTATGAACAATGGCACTGTGCGTGTCAATATGTCTAATGTGGACTCACCACTGCAGATATTTGTGAGGGCAAAAAAGAAGATCAATGATATATTTGTTGAGATAGATGATTACGTCAAGGATGCAGTCACTTTTATGCATGGTAAGTTAAATCAGTTTACTTATTTGATAAACTATTTGCATTTAATATTATTGTAATTAGATTTTTTTGTTGGTAATATACCAACATTATTATTCTGACGATAAACTTTGTTAGACAATTAGTTTGCCCATATAAGTTAATATTGTTTTATTGAATGTAGCTATGAGTCATACTGTTGTACAAGGTCTAGGTCTAAACAGTGTATGTAATGCTGTATGATGTATTAAATACGTAATTATGAATTACAAAAATTGATAGATTGTTGTATTTGTTATAATAACCCATAACTTTTGGTAACAAATGTTCAACATTAAGAAATAGTGTTAAGATCTACATTGTTTACTTTTTTTTGGTTTATTATGTTGCCAAGATATTGTCTTTTTGATATTACTAACTTATGAAATGTCCTATAAACTTTAATATGTTTGATAAATTAATAGTATTAAAAAATTTCAGCGGTGTCTGGAGATAAAGGTATTGCAACTATACAAGACCTGACAAATGTAGAGTCCTATGTCAGTAAGGTACAAGCCATAAGGGAAGTACTCAAACGAGATCACATGAAAGTTGCATTCTTCGGCAGGTAAGCAAAAATTTACCTTTACTCTAGTTTTAATTCCAATGTATGTTAAGATTTTAAAATGTAAGTTGACAATTCTAAAAATTCACAGCTCAAGTAGATGTAGAGCTTTATACAGAACTGAATAAAATAAATAAAATATATTATTATTATTATGTGAAAGGTCAAACACACTGTGTTTACCTTTCCCAGAAAAAAAATACATAGAGAACATCACACAATAAAAATCACGCCTTGACTTCTGTTAAGGCTCTATCATAAAACGGGTATTTAAACATAGTTTTGTGTGTAAATAATATAAAGATTAGTTTTATAATAAGAAAAAATTATAGAGCAATTATTATTCAAGTTCGTTTATTTATTACATAAATTGTTTTTATGCGTCTATTTTTTTTATAAATTACGTTTTTTCAAGGATATCATAAGCTTATTCAGAAAAATATATATTGATCTTGTACTTCTTAATTCTCTTGTTAGCTTGCAATCCTATTATTTTTATTTCTTATTTATTTTAAAAAAGATATTATAAATGAGGTTTGAAATGTATAATTTATTCATAATTATTATTAAAACATTTTATATTTTTCAATGCCCAACAGAACAAGCAATGGCAAGAGCACGGTCATCAATGCTATGCTGCACGACAAGATCCTTCCTAGTGGGATCGGACACACCACCAACTGTTTCCTGCAGGTGGAGGGTTCCGACACCGACGAAGCTTTCATGAGGACCGAGGGTTCCGAGGAGAAACTCAATGTGCAGGTACATAGAGCAGCAAGAGAGTCCATTACCCAGTAACACATTTGTGTGTCTTTGAGCATAATTATTTATTAAATTTTAATGTACAAAGAAATTTATACAATAAATATAATTGGCGGACTTAATGCTAAGGCACTTTACCAGTTAAGTTAGAAAATTAACAGAAAAACACAAAAAAAAGTACAATACAAAAGTAAAAACCAAAGATAAACCATTATTTTATTTTCTAGTAGAACTTTTGAAATATTTTTTCATCAGAGGCCCGTCGAACTGAATCATAGAGCCGTTCGAGAGTTTAACGGCCTGTACTGTAAAAGAGGGAGCCTAATAGTCATTTTCTTTTCGATCAATCTTCCCCTCGAAACTTAAACCCCTTTATCCTTGTAGAGAATTGTAGTTGTAGGAGTTTGAAGGTGTAGGGTATGTCCCCAGTCGGTGAGTCAGCTGGGCCACGCGCTGTGTGCGTCGCGGCTGCAGGAGTGCTCGCTGGTGCACGTGCACTGGCCGCGGGAGCTGTGCGCGCTGTTGCGGGACGACGTGGTATTGGTGGACAGCCCCGGGGTCGACGTCACGCCCAACCTGGACGAGTGGATTGACCAGTACTGCCTGGACGCAGACGTGTTCGTGCTGGTCGCCAACGCGGAGTCCACGCTCATGGTCACCGTTAGTCGATGCCGTCTTTTACTTTGGAACTTAGTGTCGAACCGTCGTTGCCTTTTGTATTGATATATATTATTTTAAATAAATAACTACAAGTCGGTAATTTTTGGTTCCAGGAGAAGAATTTCTTCCACAAAGTATCGACAAAAATATCGCAACCGAATATATTTATACTGAACAATCGATGGGATGCTTCCGCTTCTGAACCCGAATATTTGGACCAAGTAAAATATTTTGACATTGTATTTAAAAACAGCATTAACTATATTTGGAGAGCTCATATTGAATTGCCACGGTGGTCCCTAGGTCCGCAGCCAGCACGCCACCCGCTGCGTGGACTTCCTGTCCCGGGAGCTGCGCGTGTGTTCTCCGAAGGAGGCCGAGGAGCGCATCTTCTTTATTTCCGCCAAGGAGGCGCTGCTCACGCGCATGCGAGAGAGAGAAAAGCCCGTCTCCTGTAAGCAACCTTCAAAATAAAATAATGGTGACGTATATCTAAAATCACGTCGTAAGTGTCACACCCCATTACCCCTATGACGCTGTCCTTAGCTCCTGTGCTGGCGGAGGGTCACCAGGTGCGCTACTTCGAGTTCGTAGACTTCGAGCGCAAATTCGAGGAGTGCATCAGCCAGTCGGCCGTGAGGACCAAGTTCGCGCAACACTCCCGCCGAGGAAAGAACATCGCGGGAGACGTCATGGCGCAGCTCGAGAGGGTGAGAGGCCACAGATTATATACGTCTATTTATAATAACTAGATATGTCATATATGTCATGACGGTAGGGGAACTGATATTTTACGTCGAAATATTACTGATAAGTATGATAACGATTGAAAATACATGACATGTAGAGATGTTATCGACTCATTTAGATTTTGTTACACAATTTATTGAGACATAAATTAATATTTTTTCTTATTTATTTATAACTGTTTGTAGATGAAGTCGAAATACTTTTAGTTGTAATTTAGTTTTTAAATCCCCATACCGTTCACTTCAAGTTCTAGAATTGTATACAAGTTATAATCTGAATATTGAGAGCTACCCTTAATGCTGCAGTGGCACACTTTTAAGTTATATTTTTATAAAATGTTGTTAAATGAAATCATTTAACAACATTTTATTAAAATATAGCTAGTAAATACTAGCAGATAGTTTTGGGGCGTAATTAATGGATCTGTATGGATGACGAACTGTGAAAGTTGACTTGTTTTAGTTTGTTTTATAAGATCCGGTAAAACTATACAAGATCAACAGATTTTAAATACATATGTCGCTAAATGAGGTGCAATGACTTCCACTATTGAGCAATACCAATACCTTTAATGAGATATCAGATAAATAATCTAGATTTATTTATTTATTTTAAAGGAAACAAACTATTCAATAACACTTACAGATACATCAAATACGCAACACAGAAATCACTAGTTTAGACTGAAAGTAGAATACATATTATAAAAATATTAAATTGGATAAGATATATATCACTTTTTTTTTATAGAAATAGATACATATTGCTTCAAATCTACATTTTAGAAGATAATTTTAGACTTCAATTTAAAGCTTATTAAACTAAATTCAATAGCTTTAGTGAATTTTAAAAATATTATATTATACTACTGTTTACTTTTTTAACAATAAAAGAAATAGATAAGTATTGCATAAATGTTTATGGGAATTGCAGTTAAAATGTTAGGGTTTAATTACAGGTGTACGGTACGTCGTCCTCCCAGAAGTCAGCCAAGGTGGAGAAGCAGCGCATCCTGCAAGAACAGCTCTCTGCTGTCGAGGAACAGCTTACCGCCATCACCAGACAGATGAAAGACAAAATCGGACGTATGGTCGAGAGTGTTGAACATAAGGTAGGTAAATACTACTAGGTACTAATAACTAATTAGGTTCTAATAATACTAGAAATACACTGGAATGGACTGGAATATAGTGAACACTACCAGACTAGAAAAAAGTTTATTTACCCAGTAACACTACATCCTCTATACGTTATAGTATTTTATCAAAAGTATAAGGTTTTTAAAAATCACAAGTGGGATGAACTTTTTTACAACATTTCTGTACCGAGTTACGCTTTTATAAAAATAACTCATACATCCCCAGGTTTCGCTCACTCTAAGTCAAGAGATTCGTCGTCTCTCAGCGCTGGTGGACGAGTACGAAGCCCCGTTCCGTACCGAGCGCTCTGCCCTTGAGCAATATAAGCGCTCCCTGCACAGACACGTGGAATCCGGCCTGGGCTCCCGGCTCAAGAAACGACTGTCATCTGACATCGGACAAGAGATGGACACGGCGCAAAAAGATATGGCGGGTGAGATTTTACATTACTAAAACTTACACATTACGCTAATGTTCGTTGTTGTGCAGATATGCATATTGTGTTATTCTAGGATGATTATTTATATTGTTTAATTTGACATAAATAATCTCTTATCTCCCACAATAATTCATACATTAATGACCTTCATTCAACAATATTTTATAACTACTGTGTGTCGTACAAAAGGATATCGGTATCGACAGCTACGTACGCGACTACTATGGATATAATGACTTACCTGCCGGCTCGAGGTGTGGTAGAATAAAGGAAGTCACTAAGTCACTGTGTATTATGTAAGGGATTGGGGTTCCCCAGAAGTGGATGAACTGGTATATTATGAAGCTAAGGAATATAATTAAGGGAAAAGACTCAAATGCTCCGTGACCCCGGTGCCACGCACACCTGGATTAGGACGCCGCCACCAATTCCTACACTCGATAACGCTCACTGAATTTACTGTTATATACACTATACTTTATTCAAGACACTATAAATACCGATGATAGTTAATTATTATTGAACAAAGCGGTAAAAACAATGGTTCGCCAAAATCAAACCGACCGGCACGCGTGCAATTATCGAACAGAACTTAAATCACCTACGGATCTCATTTCAAGAATATAAAAATAATGAATGTGCGAGTACCCCGTGTAATCAAACGCCTGACGCTTTTTATACGCAATTACACAATTAGCTTATTAACTATTCCGAACATACTGCAATATGAGAATTTTTAATCCCTCAGACCGCATGTACAGCATCTTGCCTCCCAACAAGCGTGCGGCGGCCGCGTCCTGCATCATCCCCCACCAGCAACCCTTTGAGGTGCTCTACCGCCTCAACTGCGACAATCTCTGCGCCGATTTCAACGAGGACCTCACCTTCCGCTTCTCTTATGGCATCACCGCACTCATACAGAGGTTCCAGGGTCGGAATACAAACAGGATTGCCTTAAAGAATCCTCCCACTCACACACAGGTATATCTATGAGTTACATAAATCTGTCTACGAGTAGACTAATGTAATCTCGTATTAGATACAAATGTATCGTTCACATTACTCGCAATAAAACTAATTCGTTCATTCCGGTCACCAGATTCCCCCAACAATAGGACCCCCGGCCCCCTCTATCGAGGGGCCTCGTCTTACCAACGGCGGCTCCGTGGGCCCCCTGTCGGCCGAGGAGTGGGGCATGGTGTCTAAGTTCGCACTCGGGGCCCTCACCTCGCAAGGAACTATGGGGGGCCTGCTGCTGTCCGGACTGGTGAGTTTGGTTACTATTTGTTGACCAAAATGCAAATAAATATTTATTATTAAGCCGCAAAATCGCACAGTCGACATGTACTCTCGGAACATTGTCGGCTGGTACAAATTCATACGACAATTTATAACACTATCTCTATTGTGCTTCCATAGCTGTTGAAGACGGTGGGCTGGCGTGTGGTGGCGCTGACGGGGCTGGTGTACGGCGCGCTGTACTCGTACGAGCGCCTCACGTGGACGGCGAGCGCGCAGCAGCGCCTGTTCAAGAAGCAGTACGTCGCGCACGCCACGCGCAAACTGAGACTCATCGTGGACCTTACCTCCGCCAACTGCTCGCATCAAGTGCAGCAGTGAGTACACGAGCTATTAATTATTATTACATTTATTGCTAGTTTTTGCGACTCCGTTTAATTTTCTATAAATGGTTGTAAGTGTCCTCAGTAGTCTATTCTCGGTTAATGGGCTAACTATTTCATTTTTTATTTAACTGATTCCAGAGATTACAAAGCAAAAACAAATATTATTAACTAATATGTACGACTACATTTACGATTGACATTTGTTTTAATAATTAAAAAACATGATAAATTTTCACCTCTTAGAGAGCTATCGACGATGTTCGCTCGTCTGTGCCGTCTCGTAGACGAGGCGACCACTGAAATGGATTCAGAACTGACTGAAGTTAAGGAGGCCATTAAAATGTTGGATGAGGCCTCTACGTCAGCCAAGAAATTACGGAACAAGGCCAACTACCTGTCTCACGAGCTGGAATTATTTGATGACGCTTTTCTTAAGCACTAGCAAAAGGGGAAGAACGGTAGGTTGATG
>JAPOND010000090.1:189465-200559 GCA_028829205.1 Ithomia salapia aquinia | reverse complement strand
CAGAGATACATCCAAAAGACAGAGATACATCCAAAAGACAGAGATACCTCCATAAGACTAAGATACATTCAAAAGACAAACATAAATACAGACCACAAAGAGACATACAAACCGCAGAGATGCATACAAACCACAAAGATACATACAAACCACAAAAATACATACATAGCACAATAATACACACAAACTACAAATGTATATACAAGTTGCCATTGTCAAAAACATTGCACACTAATAAGACGGTTTGTAGAGGAAGCGCCTGCATTGTACTCATTAAATATTGAATACAATAAATGAGAAAAGAAACAAATACGAATTAAGTATTATGTAAAAGAAAACCGTGATTATAGATACGTATATTTTAGAAAAAATTAATGCAATTTTTAATAATTTTAATAGTCTTAGTAGATGTAAGTCTTCATTCATTTTATGGTAATAACTTTAACTTTAAACAAATGAAACACAGTTTTGAAAATAATTTTTATTCTCTTAAATCGACAAGGACAAGTAACGAATTGACCCTAAGCACGGCCCAAAATTGCACAGAGAGGCGTTCTCAATCATAGCCAAGTAGAGTACTGTGACGACACCATGGTACCACCATCACACCACACAGCACAGCTAGCCCACCAAGGATCACCACGGGGGTTCCGCTGTTCAAATTCAATGGGGCGTTTCTCACACGCCTTGAAAATACCATGAGGTTAAACAACCCAGTGTCAAAATGTCAACTTGTACAAAAAACCGGCCATTTCTGATCTTGCCTCAAAGCTGTGCATTTCACCCCAACATCCCTCATCCTAAAACTAAATAATTTCTGAAACGAAATTTTTCAATTTACTAGTTACATTTCTAGTATTCTTATGACAATATAGGTTCAGTACACGAGTACAAATTGATAGTCAAAACACACTTCTAATATATCTAAAGAAACTACAACAAAACTGTCAAAACAAATCTCACAAAATTGACAATATATACAGTAACTTATTATTTACATTATACAACAATTTGAAAACTCGGCCGCCTTAAAATTAATCTTATAATTACTGAAGAAATACATACTATCAATGTTATCAAACAATTTAAATCAGACATCATAAGTTCTTATAGATGTAACTAGATGATTACAACAGTTTTACAGTATTTCCTAGTCTTAGATAGATTTAGCATTTTAAAAGCTTTATCTATATATACTTGTATTTTAAATATATATAAAAGAAGCTTGATTTTTACATTGTTAACACAAGGCAAAACATTGTTTTTTTTATCAGATATACCTTAGATTTTACAACAGAAAAAAATATATATTAAATTAGTTTCAGGAATCATCATTAAAGAACTATTTAGACAATGATTATCATGGTTTCTGAAAGTTAAGCCTATCAGTTATAACAATAATAGATTTTGGTTCTAAGAAAACAATAGAAAGATACAAGATAATACCATTGACAAACACATATATAAAATATATTTGTGTTTCTCAAACAAGTGAACAAATATGAACTCTTAACAATATTATAAAAGAAACTTAGTACATATATACACATTTTTTATGATATTTTTTCTGTTCTTTTGTTTGCGTTTTTTCTTTTTTTTTCTTAATATTTTTTAAACGCTTTTTTTTATATTTATTATTAGCCGTTCTTCATTTGTGCCGGAGTTCTTCTTTCTTCATAGAAAATGTTTTCATCATTTATATATATTTTTACAAGTACAACCCAAGCTAATTCATTTCACTTAACAAAAGCGTCGGGTGGTATCTTTCCTTCTGACTGTAGCTGGTTAAAAATAAACAGCGCTCTTTGGTAGTCCCAGCCAGTTTCTTGTAAGCAACTACAAAGAAACATAATAGTATTATAAATCAATTCTTATAAAGTTCCTCATTGACTAAAATGAACTTTTTTGTGTTTTATTTAAGAGCTATAAGAAAGTGTCAAGAGAAATAATATCCATCACCTAAAATTGTTTTCACAAAGTTCCAATATTTAAATTTTAACAAAAATATGCGAAGATAATACCATAAGGGTTACATATCAAAAAGTATTTATTAATACAACATACTTCACACTCCAATGTTCATTCATGCCGGTCTGCTGCCCGAGCATATTCAGCATCATCCGTTGGTTGTCATCATACCCGGGGACTGCGGGCGCGGCTACGACCGGAGCTACATTGGGGGCTACGGGTGCTACCTCCGCTACTGAGAATGACTTCTCTTCCTGCAAGTATTTAATGGGCTTAATAGAAGTCATGATTACATTTAATTAAAACTCTCGGTGCCTTTATTGTGATAAATTAAAATTACCTGTTCTTTCGTAGTATTGGAGACGTATAGCATGTCATTAATAATAGAGAAACCGCCGGAAGAATTAGGTATTATGACAAAGGTACGATGGAACGAGCGAGTAGGGTTGCCGGAGACTGTGGTTTCCTTGTACATTCCATTCATTGTTAACACAATCATTCCTGGCTGTGGGTATAATAATTTAATGGCTACATTAATCATACAACTTAGTAATGTAATGCATCTCATAGATCTGGTTAGAATAGAAACGGCATGAAAAGAAAATATCTACATACCGTAAAAACAAGTAAATCAACCGCAAAGCCCATCAAATCGTGGTTCGTCTTGGGCAAATCTGACAAGAAGGAGACAACTTGCAGCCTCCCCGTCCGCAAATATCGACGACGAGACTCCCTTTCCGTTATCCGCATTAAGTTGCGGCTATTTGATATGTAAGCATTGAGTCTGTAATTAAAATGATATATTTAAATGAGTGTATGTGTAAGTAAGTGTATATGTGTGTACTTAATATATGACTTAGTGGAGAAGTGTTGACCAAAACGAACTGTTCAAAAGGTAGACGAAATTCGTACTTACCTACTGGTCGGTGAATTCCGACTATTATCGTTCGTCAAATAGCTCGCTGCCATCGACATCGTTGCGGATTCGTGATATGCCTCCAATAGCGGCTGGCGGGAGTCGGAATCATAAAGTGCGAAGTATTGTGTGAGGAAGTCTCTCACTAAATTTTGTCCAGCTGGGTCTATGAGGAATGATTGTTGTCTCGGAGGGAGGGACACGTCTTCAGACACGTCGAAGCCGATGGCGGGCGGCAGGTCAGCGCCGTCCTAATATTAGTTGCCTTGTTAGTTTCTTAACATCAAAATGTATCAATATTATTTGTTACATTTCCCAGACTATCTTACCAATCTCACGAGTTTGGGGAATTTCTTCCGCACGTCGCTGGACATACAAACATGGTAATAGATGTAAGGCTGTAACTCATATATGCATTAGTAACATGTGTAAATGGACAATAGGTTTCCATAACTGAAATAAATTTTTAGACCAATAATAAACGTTATTCTTTAATTTTTTTTTAAACATGGTGAAAAGTTTGTTAGTACTACTTTTGATCATAAACTGTATTTCAGTATTGGGAAATATTTTTAACACAAAGTTATATTTAACCATTCCCACTATACCATACCATTGCTGTGTTATACACATCAGGCACTGTGAAATAACGATGGAAACTATTATGGATACTGAAGGTTTCAAACGTCAACCATACAGAGAACTGCTTGTAAACTAATCAGCCAATCTGAATATTATTTCAGACAAATATTTTGTGTGGGTAACAATCATGGTATGATACAAGCTAATGGGCAGAATCTATTAAAATGTAACACCAGTTGACAATATTTAAGAAAATCATGTAATACATTATAACAAGTATCATATATTCAAGTTGTTTTTATTATATAGATAGGTATATGATTATTGTAAATTCCATTAATGTAAATAATTAATACAATTTTAAGTAAGTAACCTTTAGCTTCATATTTCTGCTGCTCATGTTAAATAGTGGTGGTTTAGTATCGGAGGATTACCAAAGTTTATTTGATTAGTACATCAACTTCTGTATTATTTTTATTTTGGATTTCAAAAATTTGAACTTAATTCGATATTGTGTTTTTACAGAAATGTTTTAAATACGTCATACCTACATTAACAAAAAAATGTTTCCTGGTGTTTTCCAAATATCTATATGTATAAAGATACAAGAATAAGAAAAGTAAAAATAATACAAATTGATTGATGAATTTTCCTAGTACACAATAAAACCTTTATGTAAGCTATGAATATATTTAACACTTTGACTCCAATGCATAAACAAATATTATTTACTGCCAAGACCACAAGGCTTGCTAAGCATTAGCACATATCAGAGAAATTGAATTGCATTGAATGAAGAAATGATACTAAATCAAAACATACACAATGTGTAATCAAGGTCAAAGGATTAGTATTAAAAACATGACCTAGCCTTGGATCTATCTTATTACAGGGTCAATGATTTGCCAATTTAAAATAAAAATCCAAAAATTTTCTTAAACACATAGGAACAGTAAGTGAAATGTAATAAGTAATCAGTATCAATAGACACTATATTGTGTTATGACCTCACAGTGATAAATGGCCCCATAACACAACACTTTTACATACATAACACCCATTACCCCCCAAAAATACAAGATATTTCATAATAATGTTAAACTTCCGTCAGACCACACATGAACATTAAAATTTCAAACAACCCCGTCTCTGGTCTACATTGCAACATCATCATCATCTTGTGGCAAGCCTATGCCAAAGCATTAACCAAATTTATGAACCTTTCCAGGATTAATCAAAATGCATGGTACCTTATGTAAATGTCATGATCATTGAACCTTTGCACCAGAGGGTTTCCTTTGAGATACAGCTCCACCAACGGCAAAGGCCTCAGTGGGTCCATTGAGCCCAAGAATGGTATCTGTTAAAAATGTCTTATTATTTACTAACAGTTTAATGCATAGCCTTTATGATT
This sequence comes from Ithomia salapia aquinia, assembly GCA_028829205.1. Lineage (NCBI taxonomy): Eukaryota > Metazoa > Arthropoda > Insecta > Lepidoptera > Nymphalidae > Ithomia > Ithomia salapia. Next base: position 195,679 of record JAPOND010000090.1, on the reverse strand, counting down.
TATTTTCAAGGATTTGATCGATTCTTTAGTATTAAAATATGTTAAATATGATTGTTTACCCTGTTGTCTCCAAGGTAAAGAATTTTCAAGTTTTTCAATTTGGTACACAGAATTTTCAAATGTTCAATTCCGTGAAGTTTGTTTTCATTTAAATTCAGAGCCTCCAGATCAGGGATGTTCTCAGCAATTATATCAATTGCAGCTATCATTATCATAGGACGGAATAGTGCACAGAATATGTCTATTAAATCTGTAATTTATAAAGCAGTATTAGCAGCAGTAAATAACTATTCTATAAAATAATTATAAATATTTAATTGGTAATAAATATTATTATATTTTTGTTCATCAAATCAAAATATATTTAAAAATAAAAACCAATCTTAAGAATATAATTACCTGGATCTGCATGAAATTTCGTCAAATCCAAAGCCTTTGTGGCTGCATTGTACCTTTTTGCCATGACCAGTTTCATTTTCTCTTTCATATCAGCATCAATATTCACATTTGGAACACTGTTTCTTACAAGCACAACAAGTTTAAATCCATCTGACATGACAATTTTTCTATGGGCATTGTGTAATTTTTCTGCAGTTTTAACGTCATCAACATAGAAGACAGCAGCATTTCCATTAAGTTTGTAATAATGAGGTATAAATACATCTGGTGCCATAAAGCCCAGGAGAGAACGTAAAATAACCTCTTTATCATGTTTGGCTCCATATGGAATAACAATTTGATACCATGGTAAGGGTCCAGGTATAAACTTTCTCTGTGCCATCCGAGGTACAGGTGAGCTTAACCGACCTCTTTGATTCCTAAAGCCCTTTCTGCCAGGATAGCCTGCTGATGCGCCCATATCAATATCACTATCAAGTAAAAGTTGAGATGGATCATTCCAGGATCGGAATTTGCTCTTTCCTTTGTTTGTGCCAGACTTAAAGCTAACTCGTCTCGTGTTGTTGCTGTGTGCTCGATCATCATGTTCTATAAGGCATAAAAAGGATAATTATTTCCTTATATCTTATATTCTTATATTGATTAGGAGTATGTATTTTGTGTCATAATGTCAATAATGTTATTTTGTGCATTGCCAATGACGTCATTTCGACAAGAGTATTAAAAAGCAATAAAGGTGCAATAAATAAATATGATTTCACTAAAGGTTTGGTCTACTCACCAAAATGATCATTGGGTTTCCAAGTCCTTATTCTTCCTCCACGTTTAGGCATAATGTTTAAAACAAAATTCACACGTTGTCAAGTGTGAATAGTAAAAAAAGTTAGAGAACGATCAAACGTAAGTCTTGTAAGATAACACTTAGATATTATATGTTTACTGCATAAACTAGTCAATAGTATTTAAAGATGTAGTTTTAAAAAAAGTTACTGCAAATCCTTGTAAATTCCTGGCCTCTTTTTTACTTTTTCCTAATGGCGTCGTAAATGGCGTCTCTAGTTAGTAGTTTATGGTACTCTGTGGGCTCTAAATTTACATACGCAATATCTAAGGATGTTGCCATTCGTAAAATATAAAAAAGTACCATATAACAATAACAAATCGATGAGTTATCGATCATTTAGGGAAAAACAAGAGTTTATATTGTATTATATTGCATACCAAATATTTTTATTTCCACTTCAAATGTTACGTTTTTATTTGCCTGGTATGAATTACTATAGAATGAATTGATAATCAGCATCTTGAAATAGCAGATAAAAATATTTTTATAAAATATCACTTAGCTTCTATTTGAATATTATAATTTATAAATATATAAGTTTGTTTGTACAACTGTTTAATTTGCGTAGATATTTATCCACATTGCCAATGGCTTGGAAAGATATTTTTTTTCTTTTGCTTGGAAAATATTATATCACAAATACAGTCCAAATTCAAAAATACTGTTTATATTTAAGATATGATTTTACGTATTTCAGTTACTGTAAAATAAGGAATAAAATATGAGACCATACATTTTTATGACTAAAATTACAAGTATAATGATGAGACTAAAAGTAAGCACATGAATAAGTTAACCTACGTTTTGTGGCTATAATGATGGTTAGTAACACTTACATAAGCGATTGTACTAGTGATAATAAATTATTCTTAATGTTTTACTACTTTTATTACTTCTTAAGCTTTTTCAATGGAATTTTGAATGAGATTTAATAAATTAATTTACCTAGGTGGATTTATTCCGCATTAAGTAAAATTAATTTACTACTATATATACATAAAACTACTAAAAAGATAGCTACATTTATATGGATTATATTTTGTTGTCTATGGCCTTCAAAACCGTTACATTTTACGCTATATTATCGCATTTTGTAATCATAACATAAGATTAATAAATTGTTTAGAATACTCACTAATTCATTTTTATCATCTTGGCTCTTAATAAATTCTTACTGTTAATTTTTATTATTTTACAGTATAATGTACGTTTTAAGTCTATTTAAAATGGAACGTACTGGCAACCGTAGCATTTAAAAATAAATGCGACCACAGACAACGTTCGTGTGCTTTTCGTCGAGTCTGCCATGTTTTGTCCTACTTGTCGCGCTTGATCAACGCGTTCGCGATTTCTGTTGTAAACTATTATTTTACTGAATGTATCACGGGCTGTGTATTGTTTACAAATAGTGTAGTTAATGACTTTATAATTACGCGAATGAAACGTGTAATCAATCAATTACTTTTGATACTTGTGTATAATGGTGTAGTTCGCATTTCATCAAAATTTTAAATTGTTCACAAGCTTGCTATTGCACTTATGTCGTGAACACGGATATTCCGTCACGATTTTAATGTAATTATATTATTAATACTGTAGTGATAGTAAGTACTTCGATCCTGTGATTCAACCCACGTGCACATAATTTAACAAGCATCTCATGCACATTTGTTATTATTTTGTTCGCGGCTCGCGAGTTCGATTCGAGCCTGTTAGGATCGGATCGAAGAAGGGAAATCGTGTCCTCCGTCTTGCTCCCTCCCGTCGCGTTTCGTTCGGTTGCATTCATTCATTTTCATAAGCCGAAATAGATTTTTTTGTCAAGTGTAATTGTTTTGGTGTACGAGGATCCCAGGAGTGGAGGATAGTGTTGGTGGTGTCGGTGCGTCGAGCGCAACGAGCGCACGTGACGGGACGAGTGTTTGGGTGTCAGTCTGGTAGGGTTCGCGGGCGGCGGGCGCACGCTATACCGCCACAGTCCGCTGCAGTGCGGGCGGCCGGGCAGCGAGGGTGAATCACCGCGCGGTGTCGTGTTGATCGTGCTTGTTTACCCGCGAGTGCAAGTGCGTGGAGCGGAAGTGCAAAGGCATGTGCGCCGCGGTTTGGCGCCGATGACATCGCCGTCCTAGGCGACGGCGTTTTGAGCCAGTGTACGTGTGTTTATTAATTATGCCTCTTGGGTTATGAGTGTGTGACAAAGTTGTAGTGTATTGAGGACACTGGAGCCCCTAGACGGAGTTGGGCCCGCTGGGGCGGCCCTGGTGCTTCTCGGGGCTCCGCACGAAGGCAAAATGGCAGCTTGGAACCGCCACCACCATTTCAACATGCTCATGGACGAAAATGCCAAAAACAAATGTGAGTTATTCTTTTATTAGATAATATACAACACTTGGATCTTGTGATCTGATTACTGATACTGATAAATTTACAGACTTACACAAAATGTATACTTTGATTTTTCTTAAATAGACAAAAAAATATAACTTTCATTTTGAAAAGCTTAACAAATACCTATTTAATTCTATATAATATATGCTATTTTAAAATAAATATTAGTATCTTAAATAAAAATAGTTTTGTTGTTACTTAGTTACCATTATTTATTGAACTAAACAAAAATATATAACAAAATAATTTTATGTTTATTATAAATTCCTATTTCTATGTAAACAATATAGTTCATAATAAGTAGTTCAATGAGTTTTTGTTTATGTTTAATTGTTATTTTTTAAACTTGTTTTCTTACCAATATAAATGAAGATAACTGTAATTTTGTTTCAGCTATAATGCATTTTGTGATTCAACTAACTATATTTCATGGCATAGCTTACATACTCAACTGCTCTCATCTATCATGATTAATTAACTTAAATCAATTATATTATTATAATAAGACAGTAATGCTCTCCAATAACTTTTATAAGTTCCAGCTCCCATGTTTTTTCTATTAATTTGTTTTCAGCTGTATTATTTTGGCTTTGCAGCCCTCAAACCAGTAATGTTTGTTAAGTGATAATGCTTAATTATTCCTTATAATTTTTGAAACTGTGGATTAGAATATACGTCTCATTTAACTTTTATAATAATTTTAGCTTGGACGCCTGAAATAATATTAAGCTTTCGTCAAATACTAATATATGTGGTATTACATAGTGAAAGTAGGACTGTTATCTTTGTGAAATATATATGTTCTTGTAATTGCTTACATGCTAATGCCCTAATGAACAATCCTTTTGATGTGCTGCCATCAGTCAACTTCACATATTATACATGAGTTTGTAGTAAGCTAGTTACCATGAACTCAACGGAGATAACATAATTTTCCATTTTCACACCTTACTAATATAACTGCAGACAGTTTCCTGTACACAATTGTACATTGTTGAATGCACACAACCCTCTCTGTGACCTACCTGTGGGCACTGTGCTATATATCTTTGACCTAATTTTGCTAATAATATTATATTTAAGATGCCTGTTTTGATTTATTTGTATTTATAATAATAAAAAGTGTATGCAAAGCTAAATATGTGTTTTGCTTCAAAGAATAATGTTAGGGAAGATGGCACACCATAATAACAATATTTGTGACTGATTTTTTCTTTAATGTATGTAACGCAATGTCTTTTCAAAATATGTATTTTAAACAAATTATGCGTTATCATTGAAAAAAAAATACATAATTGGAGTTTGTATGAAAACAGCCATCGCAATTACTGGACCAAAAGTAAAATTTTTGATGATATAACATGAAGTTTATTTTGTGTTAAATTGATCGTTTCATGTAGCCTCGACCCCAAAACTGCTTAACGCGCGTCGACCTCCCCAACCTTTAACCTAATTCTACGTACCCTCGCAGATGGTTGCTTGCATTGATGCTTTTATTAGATAACATAACTTTTATGCCCGAAAGTAAGCCCGACAATATTAAATTGAAATACAATTATATCTACCACCGACGAGGCCCGTACAGCAATTAAATCTCTTCATATCTGTTGATTATTTACGATACGGGATGTGGGTTGATGCAACAAACAATCAAATACTTACAGTACATAGCTTATTTACTCTTCTCATAAGAGTTTGAGAACAAAAACTTAATTCAGAACGTAAAATATTACATATAGATATAGACGCAGAATATCATCTCATTACAGTACTTGATCGAGTGATGTTAAATAGGTTTTTGTTTAGTATCAGATTTCTTTACCATCTTACTACTGCTACTGCTCTTTAATTTGATGCTTAGTCGGAATTTGCACCTCCCACGCTCTTGGCACTCCATTCAAGATAGTTATGCCGGATCTATCTAAATAAAACAAAGATAATGCTCTCGAAACCCAGTTTCTCAGTAACTGACCGGTTACAACGATTTCGATCACGAATTTCGGAACAGAATGAGATAACAATGTCTGAATCAATTAAGGTCCTGTTTCAAGAAGTTATTGAGATTTAATTTTAATTACATTTTTCCTTTCATATTTTCTTTCATAGCACTACAATTAGAATAAATTAGACTCAATTATAATTATAAAAGATGTTAAAATCTCTTAGGGCTGTTCTTGTTGCGAGCTAAGCAATCTCATAGCTATTGTTCTTCCAAAGTCACTTTCCTCGGCTATGGCTACAATTGTTTTTAAACTGTAAAATGCGTTTAAACATATGGGTTGAAAGTTATTTTTTTTGAATTAACACTTACAGAACTTCCGTTTCGATCGCGGAACTAAAATAATTTTTGAAGCGTTATCCCTGAACTCGAAGGTTTGTCAACTCAACGGGTCAATTCATCCAGCGACGCACTTGCTGCTAGAAGAAGTGATATAAATTTTCGTTATATAGTATGAATGTGTGCTCTGTACTCTATAGGATTGGTGTGACAAAAGTAAATTCTCAAGGGATCTGATCGGACCGTAGTTCCAGTTAGATAAGCAGCCCAATTGGATTTCAAAAATCATACAATTCCTGAAGAAT
>JAPOND010000089.1:2241648-2253640 GCA_028829205.1 Ithomia salapia aquinia | reverse complement strand
AGCTGATTGCTAAAGACTAAGTATTTTGATTATTTATTGACCCGAATATTTTATACTTTCTCATGAAGACTTCTTAGAATTTAAACAGGAAATGGTAATACAAATTATCTTTTGATCACGTTTTTGATATTCTTATGACATACTTAGTCATGCAAAATATATGTAAATTATATTTATTATACGAGGAGCTTGCAACAATGTAGGTATTTTAATTAAAAAATGTACGTTTTGAGTCGTTTTTTATAATATTTTTAAAAATAATAACTTCATTTAAATATATAAAGCGGGTAAAAATTAACTTGTTATTTTAAGAAGTAAAATGTCATAAAAATTTGTCACACTCGTTTTCATATTTTTTGTCAATTCTATTTTTGAAGTAAATGTTATGTTCAATAATAATATATTACGGCGCGTGCCATGTGTCTGAATCATGTAACTCTCAAATCACACTGTATGTTTGTTCGTATTGCACGTACAGTTTGCATTTGCAAACCACAGAACATGAATAATTTGTTCCATAATTATAACCAATTATAGTTCATTTCACGGACCGACGGCCTCGCCGCAGGTTCGCTGTGGACATAGGTCATCGAAAACAAACATTAAAATACAATCAATATTTTAGTATATATACAATGTTCCCACAAGTGTTGTCTATGAATGGTCGTGTTCAGAGCGCCTCATAAAGAAACTTGTTAAGTCCATCTGGCACTCAATGCTGAGTTGAGCTCCCGCATAGTTAATGCGGACAAACTTTTTAATTGATCGTCATCTGCTCCCGGGTTACGTGACGGAAGAAGTGCAAGGCTCTTAAACGTTGACGCACACGGGGTCGATGACTGCGTTTTTTATCGGCCTCGTCTTGCATGTGCATTGCGTCTGTGGGAACGCCAGGAAGTTGACTTTTTATTCCCATCAATCAGATTCGCTTTCGTTTTTTATTCGACTCATCTAACAAAAGCATTGGTATCTTGTTACATTGTAAATGAGAACAAAATGGAATGATATCTAAATCATGATATTATCAATACAACTTATTGATAAATTTAATCTTGGAGAACAAATGTGTTGTAGTTACGAGAGTTCTCGTTGAATTTCACATTTTTAAACGTAGTTTATCGTAAACTGATTCAATATTTCCTTTGTAACTACGATACTAAGCGACACTCGTTATTTGCTCGGGTACAATGGGCTTTTGTCTAATGTTCAATGTGTAGGTATGTATAGATATGTTACAGCGTGACTCACATTGTGGCGTACATTACCAATTCATTAACGGCGTGTCATAACGTTGGTATTATCTTATAAACAGATATTAACTTTGCAATTATTGCATAATTAATAAAGTATGCAATTAAAGTCATTTTTACCATATTTAAATATTACATTTATTGCCATTCTCTACTAATATAAATATGATGTCTATCATCGTAACATGATTAAAATGTAATAATTCTAGCTAAGTACTCAATATTTATAGAATGCCTATAGACGGGAAAGTTTCATTAGTTTCCAGAGGTCTAGGTTCTAATACCTTAACCTAATATTAGGTTTGTCGTTCATGTTTTATGAGCCCACTGCTTGCGAGTTTTATCGTTTACGGAGTTTTTTTGACATCTAATTATTATTACGTAGGTATATTGCAAAATATAAAGTGTGTATTAGTTTTTTTACCTTTCAAAGGTTCTAAGTCATAATGTCATTAACCGTCATCAAGCAATGTCATTTCGTACTAATACAAAAAATATATAAGACAAATGTCACTTTCACCTTCCCCGATGACTCTGTCAAAGAAAATAGTGCTAACTTCATAGACAATAGACAAAGAGTTTCAAACTTATTCAATTATTAAAATTGATATTAGTAATTCCATTTATAAATATGAATGCCGAAAATTGGTATCTCATCGCTTTATCTGTCCGGCTTAGCCTCAGGTGCGGCCTCGTCACATTATAATGACTGAACAATTGATAAAAATATCTGTGGAATGTCTAGTTATTATCTAATATGATAAATGATTATAGAAATTGATGCTCTTAAAAGTACATTAAATATTTTAAATGAAAATCACGAAGAATTGCAAAGAATTTTAAATGTAGATTAGTTGGTAGAAGTTAAAATTAAGAACGCTTAGCTTTTAAATTTTAATTTCAATGATTGATATTTTATAAACTAACAGTATACCTTTAATGATATTTATAGATAAATATATAATATTTTTATTGAAAATTATTTATAAATTCCAGAACTTCTGATGCAGCAACGGAAGAAGAGAATATCTATGGTTTCAATGGACAGCCAGGAGTCGACGGAGACAGATAGGAACGATGATAAATGTAAGATAGCTCTTAAAAATAACAGCAACAAATGTGACTAATACTACTTTTAAATCAATCCATACATATCTAACGAACATATCACAGTATCATGTCCGTTGTACCATTATATAATACTCTGCCTCTGTAAAAGCTGCTTCAGAATGCTTCTTCAAATATGAAGAATTTTTGATAAATATGGATAAATATAATCTGAGTATCTTTTAGAGAATACAGTTTTCTTTATATTTATAGAGACGATTATGCAGTGAAATAATAAACGAATCTTTCCTGCAGGTAAATTAGATGGTTTCGTTTTCGTGAAGTTGCAACCATGAATTGCTTTGTAGGTCAGTACTTTTAGGCTCGCTTCCAGATTTGTTAATATCTTTGTGTTCAGTGCATTTTGCTTTGCGGGGTACGGTTTCATAGAACACTTATCTGTGTATCTCTATATGTATGTTTAAACCACTTACCTTATGATAAGATTGTAAATGTTTTGTGTATCTTTATAATTTTCATTTCGTGGTATTTTTTCCGCATATATGTAATGTTTCGGATAATATAAGATTTCAAACGTTTAGTCTTTTTAACAAATGATAAACACATTTTTTTGTGTTTTAATGTAATCATATTTCTCAATACAACCCCAAAACTAAAACCACTAAAGATATACCCAAATCAAAGTATGTTACTTATAATGTCAGCTTGGCTAAAATAATGTTAAAGCTCAGGGGATTGATTCTTCCGTCCTAAATTATGTATACTTCGTAAGTTATCTTCCATTTAAATCTTTAATTTATTTATTATGAACATATATATATTTCCAGATAATTCCTTGAGAGGAGTTCCTGGAGAAGTACGTCGACCGGACAGGGAGTCTAGACGAACTACGTGGTACTGCGAATGACATCAGGATATCGTTTTGCGTATTTCGAATTACCTGAGAATCTGACTGAACTGATTGATAGCGGCTTTATCTGTAATATTACAAAAATCATCATATCTTTATTGAAAATCTAACACCAAAGATCGTATAAAATCTTAAATATTTATGACGAATTATTTGTCGTCATATTATTTCTATCAAATGTTGGTTTATCTGGTTGGTAATGATTTTCTAATCATTACTATTTTAGAGGTACCAGGGTTGCCACTAGATAAGATGAGCCTTAAAAAACATTATTTGTATAAAATGTAATATAATTCCAAAGAAATAGATAATTTAAAAGATAGTCGATGAAATTATGATAAAATTTAATGCTTATTTACAGAATATGTGATAATTTTAATGTAAGTATTCATTTATTTTAGAAGATAATATCAGTCATTACTTTATGAAGCCAATTGTTATTATTCTAATTGTTCAAGTTTTGTAAATATTCAAATAAAAATAACGTTAAGATTCTTATGATATAGTCATGTACATCTCTATTCCAGACTTTAAATATTTAACATTTTCTATAATAAAATGTAAATTTTATTTTGTACTTTTATTAAATATATGGAAATTTTAAACCAAAACAAATCTAGATATCAAGCTAAATAAGGTATGTTATCAAATAAATATTATATTAAGTGTTTATTTAACGAAAGAAATTTATATTTGGTATAAATAGAATACTAGAAAAATTTATGTAGCTTTTTCAATGCACAGAATAAAATAAGTTAGTTCTTCAGCAAGCGCTGCACTTGCCATTCGTATTTTAGGCTCAGCTGGTGGAATCTCACGTTTCACCTGTCGATACCGCTTCAATAAAGTGCAACTCTTGTTAGGTTTCTCTGCTCATATAAAATGCTCGCAATAAATATACTACCAACATAAAAATGTTAACAACATCTGGGCATTATATTCACTGAGAGTTACTTAAAATTTACACCGGTAGTAAATTCAACACGGCATTGCCTGTTTTTAGGTACACATCAAAGATATATGAAATTTTGAGTTAATATCTGCTAAGAGCAAGCTCATTTGTAACTAAAGAAATAAAACGAAGTAACGAAACACGTTTGTTAAAATCCGCAATGCGAAAAATTATGGCTGAGGGAGCGAAGTGGGGCGGAATATTCTACCTGAAGGCTAAATTTTATTGGCCGCGTTGTTTTCGAACAATTGCATTAAAAGTGTATCAAAGGAGTTGCTCGTCGGCCTCTTTACGGTTATGGAGTGGAACGTGGGGATACAATTAAAATTTTAATAATTTAAGCTTCGAAAAACACATTCAAATTGTAAATTCTTGAATGATTTATCTTTAATAAATTATAGCAGAAATCTTTCGAGTAAATACGAAATCTTGTTCCGTGTTCCTTTAGTCTTCCTTTAATCTTTTAAGAATTATTATTATTTATATTTTATGCAAGTTCTAATTAAAACCTGCATTTATTTAAAAAGTATATATCTAAATGGATATTGAGCCTAATTTAAAATGTTTTTTCATGCTATTTAATTGTCTACATCTACTGTCTCTACCAAAAGGAATTACCTACTGAATATTTAAAAACATCCTAAAACTAAAAAAAAAAGTTGTCATCTTATAAAAAAAGATCTGAATATCTTTCTCACGTCATATTATATAGCACAGATATTTTCCATCTGTATTTTGAAATTAGAATATTCGAAGCCATTTTGTTATGGTATAATATTAACAGTTTATCTTGAACTTAATGTTGAAAAAGTTAAAAAAGAACATCTGAAAATATTAAATAGGTAATAATTTCGAGAAAATGTAAATAAAACATTGCTTTGTTTATTAATTTTTGTTTCCCAGTAAGAAGTTTTGTGGTAATGCAAAATGACGTCTCGGTGGATGGAAAGCTTTACGGCGCCATTTCTCTGAGCCCGACTTGTTTCGACAGGAGTTCTTTGGCGGCATCTTTAACACTCCCTGGAGGGTTCATTTATATATTCGCAACACGGAGGCGGCAATAAAACTGCGTTATCCCGGTCATTATTTAGTCATCGCCGGGCCGATCCTCCTACACTGTAAAAATAAAATGCAACTGAATGACTCATACATTTTCTCTATTATTTACAACAGTCGTAAAATGTCTTGCATTAATTGTACGCGTTTTCAAATTCAAATATATATTATGGAGTAATAATAAAAAGAAAATATGTAGAAAACTGTTTTTATTCACAGATTAAAAAAAAAGTATTTTATATGTATTTAAAAAAATAAATATATTCAAATGTGAAAAGGACCGTTAATACTAAGTATAGTTAATCGAAGGTAAAAAAAATTACAAAAATTTTACATAAAATATTTCAGGTATCGATAAAATAAATAAATATTTTGTATTTTAAATCGTGAAAAGGTAGTAAGAGTCTCGGTCAGGTCCGGTCACGAGCTAGCCATTTTATGAGGCGGCCCCGGGCGCCGCTGCTAAATCTCCTTATTTATCCGGGAAAACATAAACCGTAGTCTCAGCAAAAATTAATTGGCTTCCACGCTCTTTCTTGTCGCACATTACGTTTTGCGAGTTTATTGTTTTCGTCTAACCTATCCATTTGGAGCTTTTATTGAAATAAAAGGTGTATGTGGGACAGCTTAATTAGTTCTTTTATGGTGTTTGTTTCTCGGACAGATAGATATTTTATAACTCGATTTTTATTGCTTCATTTTTGATGGATGTTGGTCGTCCAATATGAAAGATAAAAAACTTATGTTTTAACTAGTTAAAAATATATATTCTTTTCTCTAAACATCCTAAAATAGAAGAAACTGTAAGTCTCATATGTTTTAAACTACACTCCGTGGCGTGTTTTATGGCAGTCTGTTTTGCTTTTATTTTTATGAGCGGACCAAATTTGGCGTGATGTTGAAATGGCGGATCATAACCGTCGGACACAGCAAATGTTTGCAAATCCTATCCGTATACCAGGCATTGTTCAGTATAAGATACTGTTTTAAGATTATAGTCTTTATACTGTCTGAATAAAGTTTATTATTGTGAAAATAAACTAAGTTGCACTGAGCAAACACCTCACTCACGCGTAGCAATTTTATTCCAGCCGCCATAAAAAGAGCTCGCTTTCACCTGGCACTTCTAAGAAAAGACACTTCATTAAGGTGTTGCTGTGTTTCATGTGAACGGAACGCACTAGGTTAAAAGTACTTTAAATAAAGACTTTTTAAAAAATATTTCGTATATATTGTTACCTAAATCCAAAATTTTTCAACAATGCTGTAGGTTGCTAAAACTAAAACTAAGACAGTGTTCTCAGTAAACGAACGGCATTGTTTACTTGAACGGAGCTTACACTTGTGCTTACACAACACGTTTCGTATAGGAAACTGTAGAACAATGAGTCTGCAGCGAAGATCACACATGCGGCCTTCTTGCTGCAATTGCCACCGATAGAAAAGAGGCTATTGAAGTTCGTACTTGCATGCTACTCCGAACTATCTTAGAACAATACGGATACAATATTTCTTACTTTGTATGCAAGCCTTGAGTTTTGTTTCTTCGCTTTTATTTATTACTAATAAAATATTTCCTCAAAATTGTTTTGTTATAACAGTTTCTAAATATATTTCTCACGAGTATCATATGTCTTATATATGTTTTAATAAACTGTTATTGTAGATGAAATTGATGATCAGTTATCTCGGTCTTTTCTTGATTTCGTTTCTCAATTTAAAGGCTTATGAAATTTGCACTACTGATTATGTGATAAGAAAATATGATGTTTTAACTATAATATATTGGAATTGACTATAATTACGGACAAATAAAATATTAAGAGATACAAAGTACACCCATAATTTTACACTGTTTAGTTTTAAAGACTGAAATATTTAGTCTGTGCTGCTCCGCTATCGTAACAATGTAATTTTATGTAATTTAACACTTTCTGAACGCGGTTGCATAGTAAATTACACGGAGTTCAGTTAGTCAGGTGCCGTTGTTTAGACACCATATCACAGGCTGCAGTGATCCATTGCGATGGCCGCTTAATCCCAGCTAGAGGCTTTGTCTCACGTCCAGCTTACTTTTATTACCGTGCCGGCATGGCGAAATAAAACAAAATTGTCGGCAATTTATGGGCCACAGCCCCAGTATGGCTAGTGGGGTGGAAAGTTTTCAATTTGAAACGAATAACTTGTTTGTCTCGTGTAATAAGGCGGGTTTTGTAGCGGGTAATAAGGGGCCGCAATGGCTGTCGCGGGCTTACTTAAAACTACTTTCTTGGTTTTATTACCTAAGTGCTGTGGGTGGGAAGTAGGAAGAGCTCGTCACGTAAGTTGAGGGTTTGTTGAGTTACGTTATTTGCAGGTGATAAAATTTTGATATGAAATGTACATTCGTGTGTACCTACATTATATGTAACCTCTAGTTTTAAATGAATATACTTTGTATTATCAAACATTATTTATTTATTTTATTTAAAAGTCTTTTGTTGTCAAACTTTTTTCTAAATAAATTGTCACCTTGAAAGTAACTGTTTGTAAGGAGTTAAGACTTTGATTCACTTTCAGTTTAATACAACTTGACTTTACAAAGTCTTGTATAGACAACATCAAACGCCACCAAACCACAATGACTTTGGATGCGAATTTTATGGATAAAACAGGGGCATTTGTAGTCGCGACGTTTACAGCAACATAACGCTTTCTCGGGTAGCAAATTGAATGTTAAAACGCGAAAACGCGTTACCTGCCCCTAACTGAATAAGTTATGAGGCCGGAGCTATTGGTAATGAAACTTGAATGACCTCGGGCGTGTATACCGTCTGGATGGAATTTCCGTGTTTACGTAGCTTTGGCGCTTATTCTGCTGTTAAGAGCCACTTGTGAGTAGGCTTAAAAAGACACGGGGAAACTAGCGCGGCCTCTAGTTATGTTGAAGTGTTGGGGGCAATTAACTGTAATCTTTTGAATCTCAAAGTGCAAAGGAAATGCATTTTTACTTTATATTTTGTTGGGAATTTTGTTGTTTAGATTATTGTTTTCAGTTTAGTATATAGTTCAGTTTTGCTAGTTTAATTTAAAATATGATTTGTTTTTTAAGTAATTTATTTACAACTATCTTCTGCCAGCTACTTCATCTGCCTCCCTGGAGGGAGGTAAATTAAAGTAATAATAATTTGAGTAGGGACCCTACTCATATTATTATTACTTTAATTTAAACAAATGTACATAATTTTATTTATTTATAATTGAATCCCAAACCAATTATGTTCCTGAAAAGTAAAATAGTTTTTCCTGAGTTAAAAACATTTTATATGTGGGCTTAGGCATTAACCTAACAACAAACCCAATTTTCTAAAAAAATCATCGAATAGTTTGGTTAGATTGTGAATATAGCGGAAATTTATACTTATGTGTCTTTACCAATAATCCAACAACTTAAATTTAGCAACAAATTAAAATCTTTCCAATAGTTTTCCGTGATACGCAGAAATTAGCAGTTAAAAGTTTTGTTTTGAGTTCTGTATCACATACTTAACAAATAGCAAATAGCTTTAAATAGTAATAATATTAATTTGCAATGATTCCCATAAAAATTGTCATGTGAATGAGAGAAATTAACCCTATTTTTAACATAAAATATTATTACAAAATACGTGACATCTAACTTATTATAGTTAAAAACATATTATTATAAAGATGCAGCTGAACATAAACTGAATAAATTTGAGGGGCACCTCTCGCAAGTTTCTCAAGAATGCCAGTTACACAGTTAGTCTCGATCCTGGTCCACGAAGAAACTTTCTATTTTTCGATTGGCAGTGTTAGTAAGTTGGGAAATCTAGTTTAGACGGTAGTTCACACGGCAGCCGCTCTCAACGGAACTCAATTTTGTAACTTATTTTGCATTACGCGAATTTCCTTATGCTTAGACACTGACTGTTTGTTAGAATTTATATTCGAGAAGAGGTAAGTTGAAAATCGGGAGGATAGGAATGTAATGGCTTTTGTTTAACTTAAAACTTCACATTATTTTTGGAACAATGTGAATGTAACCTCGAAATAAGATCGTTTCTCTTTTCATTAATTAAATGTTGTTAGGAAACTTGTTAAAAACTAATTATTTAATTATGTTATTGAATTATGTGTAGTAGTAGTTTAATTAAGGATGATCTTAATGTTTTTTGAGTTTGTTCATAGTCCTCCTCATCTTCATGATTGCCAGCTATTTAAGTGGAATTGATTTTTTGTCCAAACATGTGTAATTTTTTTTTTTTTTTAATTTACAAATAGCAAAAGGCTCTGAAGCTCTTTCGGTAAGAAACTGTATGAGTAAATCCCATACTCGAGTACTTTTTTAATGTAGTACGTGAAATCATATTAAAAAAAATCGTTAATATAATATAAACGTTAATTATAAGATAAAACTCCATACAATCCATACTAGTGCAGTTCAAAATTTATAGATATTTTAGTTCAAACATCCCTAAAGCAATTGAGCAGTGTTTGCTTTAGTTTGGGAGGCTTGCTACGGAAGTGGCCGCTAGCTAGTCTAACTGTTGCACTGATTGTCGCCTTTCAAATGCTCTGCTTCCCGGCACGATGCCCAGCTTTCGTGCGTTTAACAACCAATTAGACTGTTGTCCTATGTATCCGATATTTAGTGAATACATCGCCATATAGAGTAACGTTTTAATAAGATATTTTCAATTTTATATAAGGAATTTTAATTAAGATAGGAACGAAATGTTCATTTGGAGCATTGTTTCTAAAATGCTATTAAGAAACGAAGCCAGCGTTACAAAAAGTTAAGCGTTGGATATCGGGACAGTAAAAGTGATTTACATTAAACAGAGATCTTCCAGGAATATATATTTCGAATTACGAAAGCAATTCGGTGTTTAATTCGTAGGCTAGGCAAGAAAGATGGGCGACCAGTGCTCCGCGGCACCCAGTTTTAATTACAACAGGGTTTATTCAGTCTAATTTTAGGAATTTAACATTCGCCGCATGAACCGCAGGAGGGTCAGGGCAAAAGAAAATGACATTTCGTTATTCTATTACGCTGAGCAAAAGGAGAGTTGCGCGTAATTACTTTTGTGCGGGCCTGAAGAAGCTATTCAACAATAGTGGCTCGCTGGAGCATGGTTATACTCTTCTAAACTCGTTAAGGATTAGTCACGGAAAATACGAGCAGAACCTCCTTAGTTTTATTTAACTATAATATTTAGCAAAACAATCTTCTCAAAAATATTCTACAAAAAATGGGTTAACTTATGTGGCAGTAAGTAGCTGTATATGGACTTAAATATGTTTCAATGTAAAATACATTTTATTGTTTTGCTATAAACCTTAGAATTTATAGTAATTTAAAAAAAATACTTACTTTCAAATATTTTTATAAATTTAATTTCAATTCCAAATATCATACATAAATGTTCACCTGGGGAATACATTCCTATGAGAAATTCAAACATATACGTAAACTTCGTTACTGAATAAAAACAAGAACAAGAATTACCTCCAGTTTATACCTTCGAATACGGAAATAATATTTAACCCTAAATGTGTAGTTACTGTTGCTAATACCCACGTTTATATATGTAGGTATACTACTGGCCAGCGAAAAGTACTAAGAGTATTAAAAGCTTTCAGCATACATTTCTAGGACCCCTTTTATAATTGAATTTTCTGAAATTTTAACACAATATGTGACGTAACACTATAATCACTGATTTTATGTATTTTATAATTAGGCGTGTCATTAAAATGACGCAATAGGAGTGTTATGGGATGGCCAGGGCTTGCCTTCAGTTAGACGGTCGTGCTTACAAACGGGCAAAGTTTTCTTTCCTCGATCGTTACGAGGCGCGAATTGCTAGAGTTACAATTACAGCGCGGCCGCCGTATTTATGCCAGCGGTAACCAAATTGCCTGATATTATTCCATCCCATTGAGTGCGAAAAGCGCAAATTAAACCGATTTTATATTGGATGATTTTCCTCAAGAGCGGGGGAGAGATATGTTCGTTGTAAGATAAGAAGCCGAGAAGATTGCGTTATGAAATAAGAAAGGAATTGCACATTCCAAAGAGTTGTTCTCCGCTTTACGCTTAAGAATAAATATTTTAATCCAGTTGGTTTTGATTGACTTTGGGTTTGTAATGGAATTTTGTTTGTTGAATTAATTTTATTTAAATTGTCTTTAATCGTCTTAACTAATCTTGATTTATTAAAATCATCAAAGTGTTACAAATTACAAAAGCTATTTCAAATACAATTGCAATATTGGAACTAATATCTGTTTTCCAAGTACTAATTGTCGCTAATTACAGTGGCTTTTCTATGTAACTCGATTATGTTAGAGTATAGTTATGTATTTATTATATAATGTATACTTAGAAAATGGATATAGTTAGTAATACTTATTGAATTATTATTCATAGTTACTATAATTGTAATTCTTCGGATATACAAATAAAAAATATTAATAATGATGATAAAGAAAAAAGTATTTAGTACACAGCCTGGTTTGTTGCGGTCTGATGTTTGAGTCTTAAAGAGAGGGTGCAAACGAATGGTATATTTTTTGGGGTCGAGATATTTGGAAAACTATATAGCCTAATGAAGGCAAACGAGAGCGGGCGCTAACAACTAATTGCCTACTCCAAAAACTCATTTTAACACAAAATGGATTCTGTATTTAAATTTCGACATTCTGTAAAACAGCTAAGAAAGTTAAACGCATCAGGCGGTTTGGTATCAA